>OMNW01010255.1:40159-56165 GCA_900303245.1 Selene dorsalis
CCCTGCCACTGCAGCCAATCCCCTGCAAGCCAGGTCAGTCATTAAGCTAGCAGAGGTTTACAATAACTTACGTTATACTATAAATCCAAAGCAGTGACGGCAAAATTCAGTCAAGTTATTTAGTTTCAGATGGACTTTGTTAACACAGAAATTTTGAAATCTTTTATTTTAATTCAATTTTTTTGATATATTGTCTGTCAGTGGCAATCTCACTGGGCTGAACAGACTGAAAATGGATTCTTGATTATTGGTATCAAAATACATACAAATTGCAACTGAATATTCCAGCAGTAAATAAAACTTTTAGGGCCTTGAGGTGAAGACAACACAACAAAATAAGGTAACTAAAACTAAAGGTTTATAATTTATATTATTTTGTATTAATACTGTGAAAGTATCAAAGCGTCAGTCCACAGAGTAATGCGCGGAGCCTGCACACAGAAACAGGACTTCTGTAACTTTATGATGTCACAGTTGTACAGTCATTGATCTTTGAGGGATTTGACCTCTCTGAGTGTTTTACTTGAAAGCTGATCTTCTGACTTGAAACCAATCAGAGGAGACCTGTATATCCTCTTATAGATCAACCCTTCGAATAAAACAAAGAAGAAGCATAAAAACAAAGGATCTTTAAAAGTGAACAAATGACTCAAAACAATATGGAGGGACTTTCTGCAGGGGTTTTCAGTCTCCTCTGTGTTTGGCTCTTTTGTTAGTGGTAGAGTGTGCTGCCAAAAGTTCAAAATGCTGCACCTCGGTCTGGAAATGTATCCACGTCAGTCTTTAAAGATGATGTTGCTCTGTGCCTTATCTGGCACAAAACACTACACAGTGATTTATATTATATTATCAGACAGGATTTTACTTCATGTGTTATCGCAATAATTTTATCTTTCATCTCTTAGGTGAACAGTACAATTACACTGTTTATATTACAAATCAAATTGTCTTTAGTTTGCATTGTGGCCTTTTAATAATCCTCCCAAGGTTTCCTCTCCAATTCTGAGAACGCTGAGGTTTGTCAGCTCTTTCAGCCCACTCTTACAAAGCCTGTTATAATGGGAGAATGAACACTCAACTTCTCAACACTCAACACTCTTACAATGGCCATGTTCTCTGAAGGCCAGAAACTTAGTGTTGGAATATGGTCACCGTCAGCACAGCTCCAACTCTGAGTTGCCATCCATGCTGCAACATCCTCGCTTGAGTGTTTTTGAGGAGAAAAATATGTGTCCGCTTTGACTCAAGGCCTGTTCTATAGAAAATGGAATGGCCTCGGCAAGACACAAACGTGGACTTCAATTGAACAATATGGTTGATAGCACCTTTCATACACTTATGCTTGTACAGTTTGCAGGCTATAGAGGGCACAGCTTAAAAAGCCACAACATTGTGCAGTTTGGCTTTCATGAGTCTTAAAAGCTGTGCTCATGGGTGACCTTGCCTTCGCTATCTTTTCAAACCTGATTGACACAGGTTCAGCCTTTGAAACATTGTTGGTTGAATTTGAGGATAGCCATTCATTTTCTTTCTTTATTTTAAGAAACTTGTGCGTCTGCGTGTGAGTGCTCCAGAATGGTTTGACAGATGAATAAAAAAAATTTTTTTAAATGGTAGAAGCTCTGTTGGACTGCGTAGAAGTGGTCAGCTGTAGGCAGAAATGAAGTTGTCTTTTCTTTGATGTGAACACAGTGAAGCCTTGTGCATTTCAATTTTGGTAGTGTGTTCTGTTAGTTTGCTCATTTGCATATCAACTTCTTTATCAATTGGACATTGTACTTTGGGGAGTTTCCATGGAAGTCCTAACAAAATATGCTCCTTATGTTTTACCTATGTTGACAATCGTATGAAGCCTGTCACCTATGCAGTGAAAAAACATGCTCTGTTTCAGAGTGGGCTTTATAGCACTGTAAGGTTTGAGATGACAAAGTCAGGTGAGGATGCCATTTGTTAAAATCTATCTCAGCACAACCCATGTAGTCTAGTCCAGAACTATTTGGAGAATTGGCACAGTTTCAATCACTCCACCAAACTCCTAAGCCCCTTTTCCCCTGATCAAAAAAAGACAGAGACGGCAGACAGAGAAACAGGCAGGATGAGCAAAACCATACTCCTTATGAAATAATTAAAAAGTGCTATTTGTAGTGACCTATAACAGAAACGAGCGACAGAAATCACAACTTTTAGTCGGGACTTTCACAATGAAATCAGAAGTGAAACAGGATGCAGATTGTGATTCAGATCACAGATTGCGATTCCACCTGAAAAGATTGTTAAATGATCTTTTTGCCAAATTACCCACTCCTAGTCTCACCACACAACAGACATCTTGGCAATGGCCCTTGGCAACCATTTCTGTGATCAGGCTCCTATCTAAATGAATGGGGAGAGCGCCATAACTGCACTTTAAATTATCTTCATGAACTAAAAACTTCTCGTTTAGCTTACTTGTACTACGCATGCACGTGGTTTGGCTCGCACAACAACATGAGACGATTGGTTTGCTATGGATATTTTTTCATATTATTTATTTCTTTTAGGTGTCCTTAGTTTAATTTAACAGCTGTGCATCAAACATTCATTCAGTGCATTTGAATCTATGTTTGTAAGTTTTTCATGCAGAATATTTCACATCTTTCACAGCCATGGATTATCCCATGCAGCTGCTACCGAACCCTCATCCAGCCCCCGTGAAGAGGAGCAGTGGTTCCTTCCGACAGGTATAATATCACCACAGTATATAAGTTTTATATCATCTCACTGTGACAAACTCGTTTCCAACTTCTGGAAACAAACATTAGTTATGCATACACCTACATTATGAGTTCTGTCTGTGGAATATACAAACAGAACAGAGGTAGCAGTGAATTATGGCTATGTGCATGTGTTGGATACGTGTGTGGTGGTGATAAAGAAGAAGAAGCTCTCCTGATTAAACAGATAATGTGCTTTCTTGGTATTTTGGAAGCTGAAAAGCTTTGGGAGTACACCACACCCTCTGTTCAAAGGTTTAATGTGTGTGGTATAGGTGTGCATGTGCGTGCGTGTGAAGTATGAACTTTATTTGCACGGCTTGTTCTCAAGCAGAGATAGAGAAGCACGGCTTAAATAAACAAAAGGGGAGAGAGGATGAGGCGAACATGAAGACAAAAGACCAGAAACGCTACAAAGGTGTGACAGATACGCTCCAACATGCCAAATCTGCTGTGCATAACCGGAATACATGCACAACCTCGCCCTTTTGCAGTTACGCCTGAATGTGTGTAAGTGGCCCCACCCCTGCTCATCTGCTCTTACTGTGTGTTTAGGAAGCCAGTCAGCCCTTGAACCTGACCTCCAAGCCAAAGGGGCTGGAGCTGGGGAAAACACCCAGTCCACAGAGTCTGGAGATGGGATCGCTGGCACTGCAGGGGGCCTACAGACCCAGAGATCTTCAGAGAGAAGTATCCCACAGTCCACCACGGTCTGCGCTCAGTGAGTTCCACTCAACGCTGTTGTGCTCTTACAGCTTCTCTAAGATGCTTTTAATCAAAGTTGTGCCATTTTTGCTTGTATCATTGTGCATATTCACAGGTGATGTTGTCACACTGTGTCACACAACACTGGGCAGGGAAGACTGATAGCTGGCAGGCACGGTTTATATTGTAAGCAATATAAACAACTCTAAATTCTTCCAAAAAATTTAGCTTTGCAAAGGTTTATGAGAAAGTAAATCCATTCGCAAAGCATTGATTTGGCCACAAGGACACACACACCGTGTATTTTGATGTGTAACACCGAATAAAAACATAAGTAAACGTAGGATATTCTCTAAGTCCTTATGTGCTGGCTTCAAATAATTCAGAAACAAATTCCCATTCAAACTGTGGTGGACTTTTTTTATTTTATTTTTTATCAGCCACAGTGTCTGGGAGGCACAAAGTCAAATCGAAACCAGAGTCAAACAAATTTCAGTGAAAAGATAATGTCATGTTTCCTTCCAGGAAAGTTAGCACTAGCATTAATAGCCTGTGTCAAAGAAGGTATAGTACAAGTGTTTGACTGTGGGCCACGTGCACACCACAGTACATACCAAACAAACAGGAGCAAAGCAGGGGCTATAGGTTATCACACTAACATGCTTAACCTTTATACACATGAAACCGAGCTACACTGAATGCACAGTTGCCTAATCTCTTCCTTTGTGTTTCTGAGAACCACATTGTCATTGCATTGTTTCTTTACAGCTGCTTCTTCACTTTCCTCTGTTGAACATCATTTCCCTTCATCATCACCTCATTCCTCATTTCTGCTCTTTTTTTTTCTCCCCTTGTCCTGGGTTTTCGTCGTCAGGTTTCCTCGGAGACGGTGATGTGGTCACCCAGGCCATCCACGATGCCCAGCAGCTCCTGAGGGGCCACAGCAGCGGAGGGCGAGAGAGGGAGCGAGACAGGGAGAGAGAGAGAGATGGCGGTGGAAAGATGGTGAGTTGATCCTCAATTTACACAAGATTAACAAACACTGTCACAAGGTTTCTGTTTGGAGCCTTTTCTCACATGCACATTCTTAAGTAAATGTTGGCACATGTCTGAAAAAAGGACGAGAGCTTGTTTTACATTAAAGCTGTGATAGCAATTTACTAACTCACACCTTTCTGTAACACTTTCGATGTGGCACAAGTCTGAGTGAGTCGAGAGACAGAGTAAATACACATTTCACACTCTTACCTGAGGCTTCTTCACATCTTTTTTCACATCTCTTATTTTGGTAATTGTAGCCATGATTCCCTCCCCCATTTTTTGTAGTTTTTAAAGGTTGTTTCTTCACCTAGGATTAACTGGTAGAAACGTCTGGGTCACATAAATGTAACATACATTTTATTTTGATGGATACATAAATATCCCTAAAGCTCACAGCTCTGTAGCTTATGTCATAGAAGAAGCTGTGGTTTCCAGTCACCGATCACAGACCTGCAATAGAGGAGGCTATTTTCTTGTGTTTAACATGCATACAGTGATTGTTTGTTGGGTTGTTAATGCTTGACCAACCCAACACTGTCCGAACACATAACACCAAGCAGCAAAAACGTGAAGTGCCAAAAACTGCAGCCCTTAGATGGCCACTTGAGGCCGACTCCAAAAGTCAGCCATAGACTTCCACGTTAAAATTTCCAATTTTTACTGCAGAAATAAACATGTTCACAGCCTGGTACAAAAACATTTTTGATATCGTTAGCTGCTTTTCTTCTTCAGGACACTGAGAACATGTGATTTTTTTTTTTACTACACCGAGTTTTATTCAGGTGCAAATTCTCCTCAGAGACCTTTGGATGACATTTCCGAGGCTTTATTTACAATCTATAGTAAACGAGTACAGATCACTGAGGCTGCTTCTGCTACTTTACTCATGAGTTAACACAGTGTGGTCCTTTTTGTTTCATTCAAACACAGTCCTTCAGATCTTCAGACACGTTTCTGTCTAGTTCAGCCTACAGCAACTCATTTCCAGCAGAAAGGAGTTGTGAGCAGAACACTGACAAAATCACCTTTGAAGCTAATATGGCTAACATGTTAATAGACAGTTGCTTATTTACAGCTTTACAACATTATGAGTGATTTGGAGCTGTATTTGTGTCCAGCTCATGAATGCAACCTCAATATCCACTTTGTTTAGGTATGTTTTTGGTCTCTACCAATTCCTGAGGGAAATGCATGGCTCTTCAGCTGCTTAATGCTAATATGAGGAAAGAGTCTCAGTGTCTCTCTCTCTCTCTTTCTCTCTCTGGATAACGTGTGTGGGTCTAATTAGGGGTCAGAGCCAGGTTTAGGGTTACAGGGAGTCATGTACTCCTCCTGAGGATTTAACTGACAGAGGATTGTCCCAGCTGTGTTAGAGCAACACACAGAAGCATATTGTTTCACCACTGTATTTTAGGTGTTGCCCCCTGGAAACTACTGATAAGTAAACAGACAAGAGAAGTTATGTCTGTGTTGTTTCCACTATTAGTAATTGAAAAGGAGCTTCCTATTTCCTAACAAACACAGTGTCTGCTCCTGTTATTCTACATTTTATGAGTACAGTACTGAAAATCCAAATATTGTTTTAAGAAATGAAATGAGACACAAATCTTTGTGTGTATCTATGTGGATATATTTGTTTTTGGAAGCCTTTAAATTACATATTTCCTCTGAAAACAGATTATAAAATTCCTGGTTGTTATTTTTTGCTTTGGTTCCTTTAAAAACTGTCTTCTATTCTAGTCTTGGTTTTCATTCTTTGAGGTGGCTGAAGCTTTGGTCCCAGCCTCATCCTGGAGCAACAGCTGTTGCAGCCTCACAATACCACAAAGGCCTCAGTGTGGCATTGACGGAGCCACCTGCCCTCTCTCTTTGTCCACAATAATACTGTACTCTGCGGCTCTACTCCATTATCCTGCTCCATCTCGCCTGTGCTGCCGCTTTAACCCCGATACAGTTGACTGACCTATTTTGGTATTCCACTCCACCACACAAGGATAAATAATGTTTTACAGCACGGGAGTGAATGATAGATAAAACACTGATGGTGTGATAGTTTTGCAAATGCAGAAGTTGTTACATTCCCATCTCTGCCTTTTCTCCTTCACCTTTTCTTCCTCAAACAATAAACACCATTCTTCCTCCTCTGTAGTGTTGTAATTCCCTTTCTTTGCATTTACAGCTCTGCATATAAACAGCAGCTGATATGGGGAGTGTGTCGTTTCTTTACCTTAAATAGCTCTGTGTGTAACACATGCGTGTCTTGAATACACCCTGTGGACATCAGGTCATCTTTTTACTGCAGCAGAAATTCAAATTACCGCTTTGTGCTCTGGCGTGAATATTTGTGTGCCCTTGGCGCATGTCTGACTTCACCTGTCTTTGTCTTTTGTGTGTCCGCAGGATTATAAAGATTCTCCAC
The DNA here is from genome assembly GCA_900303245.1 of Selene dorsalis. Taxonomy (NCBI): domain Eukaryota; kingdom Metazoa; phylum Chordata; class Actinopteri; order Carangiformes; family Carangidae; genus Selene; species Selene dorsalis. Next base: position 47,078 of record OMNW01010255.1, read on the forward strand.
ACAGTGAGAGAGGGTCTCAGTCGGAGCGGGGTGAAGAAAGACATGGCCTGCCGTCCACTGAGGAGCACCTCAGCAGTGACTCTGAGGGTGGGTGTCCCTGTGAGGAAATGATATGTTAATGTTATTGTAACAAGTACTGTAACTAAGTGGTGTTATTTCAAAGGCAGTACACTATAGTATTTTATTATTGCTCCCTCAGTATATCACATTGACATTTAGGTGTCCAAAAATAACTTCCACGTCTCTTTCTCAAAATACAACGTCACTGTTTTGAAGTTAAGAAACTTAAATGAAAAACTGATGCAAACATCAGGACGGAGAATGTGTAAGTGAATCATAAGTGTACAATACGAGACAGTACAATAAGAGGCTTCCCTTTTATGAGTAATGGTTAATAAGATGCTTCCCTTTTATGAGTAATGGTTAATAAGCAGGTGTGCTTAAAGATATTCACCAATTTTAAGGGTGTAACAAAAAAAGTTTTACATGAGGTGAACCACTCCTTGGGATAGTGATATATTTAATGAGGAATGAGTAACATATTCCTGCTTGGTGTGGTCGCCTGAGTGTAGCCTTTTATTTTCTTTTTTTTTTTACCATTTAGGTGCTTTGCCTGTTTCGGTCCCAGGCAGCTACGCTGAGGCTCGGCCCCCACCCTCCTCGGGCCACATCAAGAGACCCATGAATGCCTTCATGGTGTGGGCCAAGGACGAGCGCAGGAGGATCCTGCAGGCCTTCCCTGACATGCACAACTCCTCCATCAGCAAGATCCTGGGTGAGCCCAGCACTGGGTAGGGGTGGGTTTCACTCTGTGTCTCTATTCTGAGACACTGCCTGGAACATGTGAGGGTACAAATATCCACCTGCTTCTCCAACCGGACACACACACACGCACACACACATGCACACATACATTGGCCTGAATCCCTTTTCTTGGATGGGACCAAACATTTACTTTCCTCTCCGTTGTGAGAGAGTTTATGCACTGGTATGCAGCCACCGTTCACACAGACACACATATGGAGACATGAATACACACATACATGCCCATTATATCAGTAATCTACTTGCGTTTTAAATACGATCTTATTACAAAATACTTCCCTCTCAGTGTACAAAGCATGAATTGTTCTTTTCCACTGCCGACTACAGAGGTGGGACCATTGATATCACTAACTTAATGCAAGTTTTGACATCATTTAGTGCACAACCTAACATTACACCTGTCTGTTTGAACATGTTTAACCACGCCTGTACACAACGAGTGGGGGTTTACTGTAGGTGGTAGAGAATGATGATGTAATGTAGTGATCACTAGAAATTGGTCATTTACTCCTCTTACATATTCAAAGCTCAAGTCATAGTGAAACACACTCGTGCTAAGGACTTGGTCTTGGAAGCTTCTAGATATTGCAGTAGATATTGTTTAGTAACTAACTCACGGGTGATGAGTTTGCTGACTGAATATTTGCTCATGCTTGTGTTGTGCTATATTCAAGTTCGTTGAAGATTTAATTTTGAGTGTTTCTACCACAAACATTAAACATGTCATATTTCACCTGGCAACAATGACACAGCTCATTCAGTCTGTGGGCCCCAAGAACTGTCCAATGTCCACGTCTGTTCTTAACCAAGAACCGTGTAAATGTTCTTGCTCTGCACATTTTATCAAGTGCAATTGGTGCGGTGAGCCCTGTCGTCCTATTTACACAGGAAACGGTGTAGACTTGAAGTGTGGTCAGAGATGTAATCCTAGTAGCGCTATAAATTATCTTTTTATGTTTTAAACATAGGACAAGATCAATATCCGCAGATAAACTTCGGCCGAAGTATAGAAATCTTAATTGTTGTTGACAACAGGTTCACAGGAAATAAAAAAATAAGATTCTCATTTGTTTTTAATTTATCTGCAACTCCAACAAAAAAATTGCCCAATATAAACCAAAAAGTAAACAAGTTTCAAATAATGTGACAGCTGGAAATGGAGCACTTTGTCCCATCCTGTTCTACTCTGCATTGAGAAAACCCTTAGGGGACGTGTTTATTGTTTACTGCTTCAAGTGTTTAGTCACTCGATTCTGAAGTCCTGTCACAGCCACAGTGAGCGTTGTTTAGCAAAAGTCACTCAGCATGTTCTCACAGATCTACTGATGTTTTTAAGCCAGTGAATCACATGAGTTTCAATTGTGATCACAAAACACTGAAATGTGGATTCAGTTCTAACAAAAAACAGGTTTGATGAATTACTTTTTTTTTAAGTGGTCTGTTTTGGCATTTGCCTTTATTAACCACAGATAGGAAATGAAGTGAGGCAGAGGTGTGTTAACCATGCAGCCACCTGGACACCCTTCAAAGTGAGTCTATGTAAACCAAAAAGGAAAACAATGCCATTTATATTTAAACTAATTATACAACAACTGAATTTCAGCTTGAATAGAATTGGCAAAATCTATCAATGAGTCATAAGGAAACACACAAGCCCCAGCCACAACAACACACAAATTTGTAGCGCAGTGAACCATCCTTCCATCCAAACCCGACAGTCAGCAGCTAGAGAAGTCCGTTTTGTTTTCTCACTGTGTGAGTCCTTGTCTTCAGGCTCCAGGTGGAAGGCCATGTCCAACCAGGAGAAGCAGCCGTACTATGAAGAGCAGGCGAGGCTGAGCAGGCAGCACCTGGAGCGCTACCCTGACTACAAGTACAAACCGCGGCCCAAAAGGACCTGCATTGTGGAGGGACGGAGGCTAAGAGTGGGGGAGTACAAGGCCATGATGAAGAACCGCCGGCAAGAACAGAGAGCGACCTACACACACAGGTAGAAACCAGAGACACAACTCAACAGAACTTTAAATAATGTGAGAGAATTTACTTCATTAACCAGAGTTTGTTTTGCACCTCCACACACTGTAGACAATGTCTGCAGCTCCCAGGGCTGTATTTTTTTGTTGTTGTGCTTGAAGACTCAAATAGAAGTGGTGTATTGATACTGAAGCTGGGCTGTTTTCAGTCTGTCCTTGGCGATGAATAGCATCCCTCGCCATTGTTCCCTCCAACTCCTCCAGTGAGTTAAGCTGAAGAAGTTGGAGGTGGCGACTGTTAACGTTGGTTGGTTTTGTTTTGAGTGGTTCTTTGTTTTAGTTGTTTGTCTCTCTTCTGGACTCTTTTAAAAGACTAAACTTTAAAATCTGAATGTGACACATTCAGTTCTGATCATTTTTGGGGGTTACATAGATATTGTATGACAACTACATCTGTAGATTATAAAAGTTCATGTTATGATCATCAGATGTAATCATTTTCTTTCTGAGACATCACTATAATTAATGCCACTACATATAATTTATAACTATAGCCTAACCCAACTCCTGTGGAGAAGCCAGTCAGTTGTCTGAATTCATCCCAAACTGGCCAAGTATCAAAGATGAAATTGATTTAAGATGTAGTAAAATACGTAAGTCAAGTTTATCTTGACCTTTAATCAGAGAAGTAGAGATATATTGTGAATCTTTTTCACTGATAATTGAACCAAGAGATTTTCATGTCCATCCGAGCTATAGAGATGCTTCATCAAACACTGTCAAGTATCATCGTAGTGTTTCCTTGCACAAAATTAAATTCAGTTCATATTCATGAATACAGTTTTTTAATCGACTACCCAGTGTGCACAAAGGTGAACATCTCTGAGTCATGTTATCGTCTCTTTCTTTGTGTCATTTCAGTCAAACGGAGCCTCAGCAGATCCACTACTCCCACAGCGAAGGCCAGTACCCAGGAAGCACTGGCTCAGTCTCCGTGGCGACCATGCCCTTTCATCCCGCGTTGCTGGAGCATTACCTACCGCAGGTCCCGCCTGCCCCGCGCAGAGCAGAGGGCCACGCCCCGCCCACTTCCCTGTCCAGAGAGCGAGACAGGGAACGAGAGAGGGAGAGGCCTCCATACAGTGAAGGGGAGGAAAGCGACGTGGGAGAAAGGAGCGAGGGGGAACTGGTGCTCCTAACGGACTGAAAGAGGGGTGGGAGCGTTAATTGAAAAAAAAAAAAAGGAAAATGGAGGCAAGGGATGGGAGGCGAGGGATGGGAGGGGTGGTGAGGAAGGGGTGCTCTTTGTTGACTGACAGTCAGAGAGGAAGAATGGAGGATGAACTGAGGAAAACATGGAGGGAGGAAGTTGTCAGTGAATGATAAAATTGCTTCTCTGCGAGGAAACACACTCACACTCATTCTAGTCAGTTAGCACAGTGTCGCCCACACACACACACACACACACACACATAAAGACACAGAAACTCTTATCTTACTCATTTCCCATAGTAGCCGAGCCCTCATGTCAATCAGCTGCTTTGTGTTAGAATACAGAAGCTGAAGTTTTAATGTATGAGGTTTATCGTTAAATCCCTTAAGCTGTGTATTTTCCCTCCATGTTGAGTGTTGGCAAAACAAATGGCCCACAGGAATTATGTTCAATAGAGGATAGTGTGAAAGGAACCATAAAAGTTCAATAGAAGCGCTGTTTTCACCTGCTCGACCGCTGAAGGACCTCAGAGCAGCTGAGGAACTTTTGTTTTGGTCGGAGTGGCAGGCCTGCAATGTCATCAGTGTGTGAGTATCGCCCCCTGCTGGTGAAGGCTGGTCATTGCAAAGTGAAGAGACAATCACGTAACCTGTTGGTTCAAATTCACTTCGAATATCTTACTATAGCTAAAATCCATCCCATGTAACATGTGGGATTGAAAAGCAACTATTACATTTACATCACATTGGTGTTAGGATGTTTAAAAATGACATTAGAGACAAAAGGTTTACATTTGCACACAAAATTGCAGTCAAATTTAGATAAAAAAAGAGACAAAAAAGAAAATCAAAAAAAGAAATTAAAGGAATTTATGATGCAATACTGATAGACTAATTGTAAAATTGATAGGTGAAACGTTTATATAACAACTCATTTTTTGTCCCACATTGTAAACCCTCGGGCTGCCTATTTTAGATTTCAAAGAGGTTCCTTTTCACAAATAGACAGAGCCACAGAGGACATAATACTGAACACTGTGTGTAGAAATTAGTGTAGGGCCCCTTTAAATTAACGGAATTGGCTGTTTGGTTTATGCTGATACAATATGTCTTTAACTCATTAAAGTAACACCCCAAAATGAGTTCAACAATTGAAGCAACAACCTCCTAAAACCTCAGCATTTTTAAAAATAACAACTTCAGAATTCACTAAAACAACAAAAAAGTGTATATAAAAACATGCTTTTGTTGCATCTGGCACCACTTACCTGGTCTTACACATGGCAGGTATTGGTCATGTAAAGTTAGTTGAGAATTGATGGTTTGTCACCCTTGACTCTTTCTCTCTTATTAAAACTAATGCACCTGTAGTTTGCCAGTCAGGAAATAGTACATCAACAGGCAAGCCCTCCTCTTCCTCGCCCCCTCCCTACATCACACTGTTCACTTGAGCTGTGCTGTGTTATGCTGTATTTGTGTGTCTATCAGTTCCCTCTTCATAGCATGGTGGGTTGACCTCAGCCTGACCTATTTTTTTATACCTCTGTGTTTGCTTCTTTGAGTGTTTATCAATTGTCGTGTTGAGCACCTCCTATCTGTGTTTCAAATGTCTGCTGTTTTTTTTTTTTTTTGTTTTTTTTCCTTTGAGATGCAGCCCTCCACATCACTGCAGAAAATACCCAGATTGTTTTATTTCAATTTTGGAAGAAGTTATTTTCAGTAATAGTCATTTTCTTGGTACTAGTGCATCGGGCCTTGTTCCAAACTGTTGACAGTGTCCTCAAATTTCCTCAATATCCTGCATTTGGAATTGGTTTCAGATCTAAAGACTGAAAGTGAAACCAAATCACACTTTTGCAGTGACATATCAATCAGTATGCTTGTCCTCAGTGCAGCTGCCGCCTCATCTCATCTTTTAATTTCCTGTTCCACAAACATCCAACAGATTGGCAAACCTTTGGGCTTCACATTGGAGAGAGGGCTGCTGGTTGGGAGGATGTACTTAACCCCCACTCCACACACACTTGTAGTGGATACAAAATGGAGAAAATGTCAAGTGATTGTATGGACTGCTAATGTAACAACATTGCCCTAAATAATACGAAAACTGGTCAAATAATGAGAACACAGACACCTATAATACAGAGCCTCAGTCTAGCATTGGCTACTACATTACATTACTTTACAACCTGTGTAAGCACTTAGAAAAACCCTCTACTTTGTTATTTGAGTGACTCTAAAAGTGGTATTGTGGTATCCAGATTATGTAATTCCTCAATGCTGGTTGATTCGGAAATTTATGGTGAAACCTCAGTTTTAAAAGCTTAAATACAAGTGATACAGTTTTAAAAAAAAATGCTAAATGCTACTCATGCTAACAGTTTAGCATAGCGTAAAGAGTCTGTAAATTGACTAAGTTACTTATAAACTTTAAAGTCAATGCACTTTGGCTTCGCTTGAGGTTTTCTGTCACAAATTGCCACTGTTTAAACTAGGCCTACATATGAAAAAGCGCTTATAATTACCTATTTTCTGTTTGTGTTGCTATAGCACATAGCTAACACTTGTGGGCACATGGGTAGTTTCGGTGTCTATGTTTTCATCACTCAGTGAGCACGTTGACAAATAGGACAATGTCAAAAAAAAAACTTAACGTATAAATTACACTGGGGTCAATCCACCTTCAGCTAGTAACTGCAAGGCAAATCAAAATGGCGGGAAATGCCACATTTTGGACCTCGGGTTTGGGCCTTTGTAGTGTAAAGATGTTGGCTTGTGTGTACAGAGATGAATATCAGATGAAAAATGTTTATCTTATTTTGGTGGAGACATGCTGCAGAGTCTCCTGTCGTTACCCCTGCTGATGTAAATATAGAAAGAGACTATTTTGTTTATAAGAGCTTGTGTAATTTAAAGGTGTACATTTCTCTATGTTTTCAGAGTTGTGTGTGTGTGTGTGTGTTTTTTTCCTTGAAAGACAATAAATTGGTTGTGTTAATTGTGTTTGGTATTCTTTTTAGAGAGTGTGTGTACTATGTATGTGTAAAGGCTGTGTGGATATGTCTTCCTACAGGCTCTGTGGTTGGTTCTGTAATTACTTCGCCCCATAATTCAGATCTCCCAGAGGACATTTCCAGAGTGACACAGCTCTTTTCAGCTCATGCCAACATACATTATATCAGCATGATAACATAGTCCTCCATATTGTGTTTTCCACTGCTGCACGGTTTGTCAGCCTGTAAGAAGGAGACCCTGTGAGGTGAATACGTGAACACAAACACAGCTGGAACTAATGACGCTAATTGAGGCCCTGTCCACAGGAAAACGAAGGCCTACTACTGTGCCACAAACAGATGTGGCTGTCAGCTGGAACAGACACTGCTGAGCCTTCCTGCGGTGAAGAGTTTAACCACATAAGGCCAGTTTCAGACTACACTTTATTTATTTATTTGGTCTTTCACGATGGCCTCCATGTCAGATTAAATTATCAAAGTGGCATACATTTTTCAGTTATATTCAGAATGGGTGGAAACCCTTTTGAGAGCTTTGATAACTTATCTGTTAAGTGAAGAAACAGCTTCATTATGAAACATGTGACCACAGACCAGCCCAAATAACTGAACTGTTACAAAGAAAGATCTTTGTATTATTTTCTATCAAATTGTGGCTGAGGGATAATTTTCTCAATGGCATTAATCCACTGTGCAGTGTAGAGTCTCAGGTTTACAGGAAGGTTAAAAGTCACAGACATGGTAAGTTGTGAACGTCACACGTTGGAAGTCATCACCGTAGTGTGTGTCTGTGTGTGAGTTTTGCCAGGATGTCCTCCAACAGAAGTTTTTGCCTTCCTTCCTCCAGTCAGGGCCAAGGCACAGGGTCAGCTGGCAGAAACACACACACACATGAGAAAACTGGTGGGGTAAAAGTCATATTGGTAATTTCACGAATTCACAGCTGCAACATAAAAAAAAACAGAAAGAGACAAAGTTTGCTTGTTTTTTTTTTAATCATTTTATACATTTTTATGGAAATATTTACTGACAACTGTTAAATAATTCTTCTTGCCACTTCCACAGAGGTGTGAAGGATCACTGTACAGTAAGCTTTTCACAGTATTTCTTACAGTATTTACATCCTCCATCTCTGCTGGCCACACACACTGATGCAGCATCTCCTTTAGCAGTGGATGAGCACATTTTACATAGTCACATCTAAAGCCAGTTGCTGGCTCCCTTTACACAGCGCTCTACATTTCAAGTCAAAGCATTTACAAAAAGTAAATATCAGCATACAAAGGAAAAAAAATAATCAGTTTTCTGTACAGTGAGTTTTAAAATTAAGTTAGTACATTCACACACAAAAATAGTTAATCTCAAACGAACTGCAATGCAAACTCTGAAGCTAACCATTTTGGTATGATTAGAAAACAACAAAAGAAAGTGTGTAAAATGCAATGTTAAATTCACTCAATAAATAGACCCTGTTTAAAACTGCTTTCACACCTAAAAGGCCTAACACAAAGAGGGAAATCTTTGATAGCCAGCATGAAACAGGAAATTCAGACAGCCTGTCTGAGATAAGAGCAGTCGCTGCAAAACAGATAAATGTATTGGTCTATAAATAGGCAACATATTCAAGAACTTCATTTAATATTCACACTAATTCTTTGTTTTGGCTCATTGTCACTTTACCCAGTGTCTTATGAAATGTTAAGAGTATGAAACGACACTTGCATGCATGCTTTTCAACTTCTCATTTCCAGTCTGTGGTGTGTAGATGTGTTACTGCTGGATACAATAGTAACTAACTTCATTGTCAGTAGTGCAGTTAAGAGTGCAAAACCTTTAGCTACCTTTAGCTAACTTTTTTTTCTTTTTTTTAAGTAAACAAGAGAAAAAAAGAACCCAACATACATCTCACTTTTTCAATGAACATAATGTGCATATGGGTGTGTCAAGTCCCAATTATTAACTTTTTCAACAAATATAATAATTTTAGGTAAAGCAACATACCCAATAAAAGAATTTATAGATTAAGAGAAATAACACTAATAACATTACTGATGTAAGAAAAAGAGA
>OMNW01010255.1:56185-67306 GCA_900303245.1 Selene dorsalis
GGGGGGGTTTCATGCAAAAAAATAATATAAATATATCTATATAAAATGAATTCTTGTCTTGAACAGAAAGTTTGACAAAACCATTCTAACTCAAGGTCCAGTTACAAACTTCCAGACATTAGATGGTCATAGATCTATCACCATGACAACTGATTAATCCCCATGTGCAAACAAAAAAATATATGATGCAGCTGAAAGCCCCTGAAAAAGCTAGCAAGTGGACCTTGACTTTGAAATTGTAGTCTGGTGAGTAACTTAGATGGATTTGTACAGTGATAATTTATGTGTTTAAAGAGTAACGTAATACGTACTGAAGAGTATTTCCATGTCTCACCTTGAAGCAGTGATGTAGATTTGCACAAGAGGGTGTGTCTGTAAACTGTGACATCACTGCAACCAAACAAAGCAGAGAGCGCTACCTTTTCAGTCCCCTATCAGGTTACTCAATCAAGACCTGTCAATCATTTTGAGTGTGATAGTAGGTTTCAGGCCTTTGTTTTGATTTTGAAGGCTGGGTTCATGTTTGATTACACATTGTGCTTTTATGTGCTGTGAAGTTACTTGTATTCAGAGAAGGGTGACTCATCTCATGAAGGTCTAAGGGAATGCATCGTGAGAAGCATGTTGAAATCTTTACCACACATATTGGATTAAACAATTTCAGTAAGTAATTTCAGAGACATAATACAGTGGGTAAGGTGACCAATGGGCATAGCTGCTAAAATATTAGCGCATTCCTGCATTGAGTGCAACCTCGGTTCAGTGTGGAATGTGTTTTCAGTTCAACCCCACATTTAGCTCTCGCCTTTAACATTAGTGTCTACAACAGTGTTAAATGACATTTCAGGGAAAAAAAAAAAAAAACTGCCCTAAATTGTCTCTTCAAGGATCCCAAACTGTGTCAACAGATGGGATCCACTCGGGGTCAGTGTCCACCATTAAGAGAATGAGGAAGTTCATTCAGTGCTCATGTGGTGCAAATGCCCTTTTTATCTAGGCTAAATTCCTACCACCGTATTAGGATTGTGCATTCAAGCAGCAAGCTCACTAATTTGGCCTTTGTATGCAAAATTTACTAAAGCAGATTACTCCACTATTAGGTCCCTAAAATGAGGGCCTTTTGATTTAATCAAAAATGCACCAACGTTGTGGGTGATTTGAGCTTTTTCAAGACAGTACCATTAGTTGCTTTTTGCCCCCAAATGTGCCATCATAGGAGTAGTACTTTTCACACTAAGTCACTCTTGAACCAATATAGCCTCGCACAGCCTTAAACTGAGTAAACTGTAGTCATCACTTCAAGGAGAAGAAGCACAGACACAATTCGGATGTTAATGTCATCTCCCGCCTAAAACACTTGGGTTATCCTCACTGAGAGCCACTAACATCAGTGAGGTTTTGTCTGTGCCGCTGCTCACCTGCGAAACTATTGTTGTCTGTTAGTTACATGAGACCTGGTGAGGGAGACAAAGGTCAGAGCTCAGTGCCATCCCCTCCTGGGTCAATAAGGGGTTAAATATCCTGAAGAGGGTGCGTGTGGGTGAGAGAAAAGGCACATCCCTTTTCAGCGTGAATGGGCAGCTTCGCAAGATTCATGTATGTGCTCATCAATCCATGATTGCATCAGCGATGGGAATGAGGTGTGCCTCCTGTGCTTTAATTCAATGCTTGTGTAGTGCTAGGATTTTTCTGAGGGATGGGTCAATGCCAGAGTCAATCTTAATTTCTTAATTTTTCTGGGTTTCTGACCACTGGTCAAACAAAAAAGACAGCTTTTAAACAGACTACTTTGGACCCAAGGAGCAAACAATCAAAATAATACTCATAGATTGACTGATAATGAAAATATTCACTATGATGTCACAGCAAATGACACCATCTGAGTCACTTTGTATTCGTTCAGTTTGACTGTAAACTCATTGGACAAACTCTGCACTACAAACTGGGTATGTTACTGATGCTTTACATTAGAGTAAAAATCTGGATGTTTCAGCCTTTGCTGCTTCAATTTTACTCAGAGTCAGAAACAGCCTCCATTGTGTTTGATTACTTTAGTTCACTGACGTGTCAAAAAGTATTGTAATACACCAAACCCGTAGAAAACCTTAAGAAAGCCCTCTGCTGGACCACAAGGCGATCTACATCAGACAGTCTCATGCGCTTACAGACATTAATATTAAGGACACTGAAAGGAATGTTTGAATTTCAGTTTAAAAGTCACAGCACTACAGGCTGTTGACATCTGGAAACCTCACTTCTTTCTTATTTTTCTGATGCTGACTCAAGTGATATGACCTGAGGAAATGTATTGGGACTCTCTTCAACGACTGGATGAGGATTTCCTCCCTTCAGGAAATGACAAAGTTTCACATGACTAAGAGTCAGATGACGTCTTTTTCCATCCGAGCAACAGGTGATGTCATGATGGACACAGAGCCCCAGATGGACTTGATCTGACCCTTCATATTACTTATGCAATGTCTGATTACATAACTCCATTTGGCCTAGAAACTTTGATATGAATAGGAATGGATTACAGTGTGGCGCTGAGGGCACTCTCTGATGTTAAGATGGCCAGTGGAGCAGGTGCTGCTGCCTCAATATCCACTGAAAAAGGGGAGAGATGAAACAGAACCGGGATGGGAGGAGATCAAAGATAGTAATGTGAGTAGGGATCAGAAACAGGAAAGCATCAGAGACACGGGGGGAGGAGGGGGGGGTTCCAAGAGGTTTGGAAAGTTTTAACAGAGCACTACACTTTAACCATAAAAGTCAAAAAGGTGGAAAAACAGTGCGGACAGACATGCACACAGAGTTTTGAGTGACATTTACACAGGTCTGCTGTGTTTTTTTTTATCTGTTTCCCCTCCTCTTTCAGTTCCACTTCACATTTCAACACAATGCAACACTTACTAAAGCAACCCAAACTGAAGAGTTGTTGACCTGAGATGAATAATCCACATAAATAAATAAATGCACCTTGAGCCATTCTCTATCACTGATTGCTATAACACAATAGTGATTCAACCCACAGCCAGGACATGAAAAGCTTTTCTATTTGCTGTTCCACACACTCAGTGTCTGGTAGGTCCTTCCAGGGGGGAGAAAGTCCACTAGCACACAGAAAAGTATGTTTCATATATCAGCGGCGAAAGCAGTTTGCTCGGAGCAGCTAGAGGAGGAAACAACAGAAGCTCACCCTGCCTCCGTCCGAGGAAAGAGGACGACAGTGCTGCCCACAGTGTGTGATGCACAGCTGATCTCGGGGAAGTGCAGCGCAGAAATACTGCAGCTACAAGCACTTAGCACCATAAATGGAGAAAAAGAAGGAAGGATCAGAAGTCAAACTGCTAAAATAAATTAAGACAGAAGGAGGAATGAGCTCTCCGCACACCACATGCAGAATGTGAGGAATCCCAGGTGAAATGCCACTGGAGTCAGTTTCTAACTTTAGTGAGGCTGTGGCATTGAACCATAGATAAACAGGGAACAGAACGCACCGTCAACATCGGCATCAGACCCGATACACTCTCATCCCTCTTTTGACCTTCATTACCAGCACTGTGGAACGTTTTGGAGCCAGAGTGACAAGATAATGAAGCAGATTTCAAGTGAATGAACTCTACCCCAAATTGGGACTGCTGTGTTCACTACGCCTGGTTCAGCTGCAGAGGGAAAAAAAGCATGACGTCGGGTTTATCCAGATAAATTAAGAACATAAACAAGCACGCACACACGTACACACAGCGAACTCACGCAAGTTTTGTAATTCTTGAGCTAGGGTTGTGACAGATGTGGAGCTAAGTTTCGGAGGAATAAAAGAGTAATCGCGCCCGGTGAAGAAAAGGGATGCCACGTAGACCAAGGAGTGGTCCGTCAACAGCTGGCTCACAGAGAAGTGTTCCCACCCTACAGGACTTCCCAGCGTGAAACCTGTTGACACCCTCCCGCCCGTCTCCTCGCCTCATCCCGTTCCCCCTCCGTCTCCTCTCATTCTGGGATCTGCAGGGCCATCACCGCAGGCTTGGTCTTAAAGTACTGGTTGAAACGAAGCACAGCGTACCTGCAACAAACAACAGGAAGAAGGAGCTGGTGAGGGCAAAGGAGGAGTTCACAGTTTGTTTTATTTCACAGGAGAATATTAAGTTTCTTTTTCTGAATCCGAACTATATTATGACACTGAGAAAACATGGTTTATTGTATCTCATCTATCGGTTGGTGCTCCTGTCAGCGGGTGTGTGTTTTGAAAACTTATTTCAGAGCCACAGCTCACTCTCTTGAGGCAACGCAGACACTGTGTTACTGGTTTAATGGCACCATGATTGGCAGGTGACAGGTGAGTCGACAGTGTCTGTGATTTGAGAGGCGTCACAGTGGGGTAAACCCACAAAATACCCACTTGTTCTTCTCTAGAACTGTTTGAACCAGGACTTAGCTCTGATTGTTCCCTTTAGCACTACTGACAAAACATCAGTATTAGTGGTTAGTATCTGTGGAAAAGGGTCTTAAGAACTAGGAAAACGAGTCATAGGGTTTGCAGAATACCTTGGTCATTACAATTTGAACTTGATGAGTAAACAACTCAAACCAATCACCATACAGATACAGTCAGGTTAGACCCTCACCCTGCAAATGTCCGAAACCACTTTCCCACTGACATGAATGGGAAACTGGTTAAATACTTTTGGATCCCACTGTGTATATCTTCAGTGATTAAGAAAAAAAACTATTTCAGTTCATGAAATTTATTTTCTCACTGCCTCTCTCTGTTAGTAATATAGGAGTGATCAAGTTGCAGTCCATGAACTGCCTCAGGTCTTCTTCCTGGGAGGCAGACCTGGTGTCTGTTTGTGTTACAGGTGTGCTACAGAGTAAAGAAGCTAACAAAAGAAATAAGAGACATGTTGGCTTCAGGGTTTTCAGTTTCAGTCTCTCATGATGTTCTGTTTAACCTGCACTGACAGATTCTTTACAAACATGCAGTTTAACTTATGAAATATTCTACACAGGGGGCACCACACAGTCTCACATACACACTCTTGTTTACTATATTCATGGGCATCCGTCGTTGACATAATGTCCTTTACCCTCACCTTAACCATCACAATTCAATGCCTGAATTGAAGTCTAACCCCAAGACTAAAACCAGGTACCAAGACACATAAACTTGTGCAGTCCAGTACTCTGGTCCCCACAACGCTGTCCAGACCACACATCATAAAAGATGCCTAGCCCTTCACAAACACACACATAAAGAAACTTACCCTAGGAAGTCAAAATCAATGGAGGAGTATTTGGCCTGGATGAGTGCCCAGAAGCCCCAAAAGAAGTGAGAAGCCTAGGAGGAGACAAATTGGATATTAAATGAGATGAAGTAATGTGAGACATGGTGTGTGAGAACCGTGTGTGTGTGTGTGTGCCAACGTGTTCTCACCAGGGCAAACTTGTTGACCTGTACGTAGAGTGTCTCCAGCTCCCGTGCGCTGACCTCCTCTGTTTTCTTGGTGAAGAGTTTGTATGCCTGCAGGTAAACTTTGAGCCAGTCCATTTGCATCTCCCGGCTGGGGTACAGCCCATAGTCCAGCTCAGTCATACCTGATCACATGCACAGGTACATACAGTTGTATATGTGCCCTACCACACAGTTGTGAGATATGCCCTTATATTCAGATCGTACTGCGGTTTGACAAACCTGCAAATTCGTTGAAGTGGTTGCCGATGTCGAAGGCCTGGTAGTTGTAGCTGGAGTACTCGTAGTCTATGAACCGAACGTGACCTGAAAAACATCAAACAAAGAGTGTCTCAAAAACAACTTTACTAGCCCCACACCCCTCAGCCATACACCCTAAAGCAAAAGTTCAACACTAAACTGCCTTAACAGCCTTTATTGATCAGTACAGGAACCTGGCTTATGTAGATGGGGCATTTATTTACTGACAAACAGCCTCAAGCCCATACTCTTACACTCACAGCTGTACTGCTGACTCCTTGGTAACTCTGCTCCAGTTGCAAACCTCACTGCTCTCTCTTGTTCACTTTCTCGCCTATGACACCTCCTACATACTGAGCTATTCCTGAAAGAAGCTGCTCTACCTGTAACACAATGCTGTGCAAGACGCCATCATTTCATAGACTGAATAATCAATCAACAGATCACTGAACATGGAAATAGTCCTCAGCTGCAACCTTTATGTTTAAATTATGTAATATATCACATAACCTATCTGAGTCATTTTTGGTGTTGTGATGTTGGGAGGAAGACTGATAACTCTGATTGACACCCAAATGGCTGGCAATTGGTTTAAGGACAGGGTTCCTACCCTCTTTGCTATTGTGGATGATGTTCTTGCAGAGCAGGTCATTGTGGCAGAGCACCACAGGGGAGCCCAGCGTGGAGAGATGCTCCTTCATCCAAACCATCTCCTGCTCCAACACTGCCTTGCTGGGAACCTCCTGCTGAATCCTGGACAGGTAAATACAGAGACAGAGGAAGAGATATAAAAGATCAGCTGTTAAACACACCTTGAGTTCTTCTCATTGAGAAGTATTGACAATACTAGGCCTATGTGCATGGGAAAATAAGGTGACAGGAATAGCAGGAGTTGTTTACAGATCATAATAAACTGCTTTCATTGTTTTGGTATCTTTAATAAGTGGGAACATGCTGTAGATGGTGTGAAAACAGCTGAGGCCTGCATGCACAAACAGCTCACAGGCTCAACGGGGCTCTGCCAGAGTGGCTCCTGGGATCACGGAAACCGGTTCTCAGAGGATACGAGTGGTGCTGCACAGAACTCCTCAGTCACTATGGATACAAAACTATGTCTCCCTTTGAAGGGAGTTTTGAGACCTGATTATGTATGTTTGCTTTGGGATTTGTTTTATACTGTACATATAATAAAAAGAAGAAGAAGAAGAAGAAGAAGAAGAAGAAGAAGAAGAAGAAGAAGAAGAAGAAGAAGAAGAAGAAGAAGAAGAAGAAGAAGAAGAAGAAGAAGAATACAGATGTGCTTTGTATGGTATTCACACCCCTGCAGCTGTTTTAATATATTTGACCTTTCCCATCTTTGTGCTCCTGACATAGACCTTCTGAACGTTCACACATCCATGCAACCAGTGTTCAGCTCAGGTCAGATGACTCACATTGACCCATTCAGATTAAGACAAGGCGCGGCTTCAACCTGCGTCAGTCTGAAAGTGGTATTATTGGCTGGTGGAGAAAAGGGTTAAGTCGCTGAGTTAGTGTCTCAGCCAACGACGCTGTTGTGTGCCAAGCAGAGACCCCTGCGCTAACAGTAATGGGCTTATGGGGCTTAATCCACGGTTAGCCTGATAGCAGGAGATGAGAGAAAGCAGGGAGTGAGGCTGGGTAAACACACACACACCTTGGAGATTTCTGCCTGGCTCACTGCCTCTCCTTCACCTGTGGCCTCTCCCAGAGTCTCAGCTGTTCCAACATCGCTTGGTATCAGATATCACACTGTTTATCTCTTTATGTGAGATGGCCACTCTTTTCTGTCGATACTACTGAAATAATTCTGTGTAACACTGGAACTTAACACACACATGTACATATACATAATGTGGTCTTCCATGCAGTCTGATTCAGACCCCAGTGTAACAAGTGTCTCAGGAACAAGTATACTCAGGACCAGGGCACTCTGGCTGTCTATGTTACCAAGGAAAAGAGTAAAGTGACCTGATACACAAAGCTAAGCAAACATCTGCTGGCCCACTGCATGCCTCAGACTCCCTAATCCAGTCGGCTATTATTGTTGCAGTTATGTAAGCCACATGCTGGACCTAATCTAATAGCCATCAGAACAAAGATACCAGCTGTGACTGGGCAGCTGGCCAGGTTATGAAACAGTCTACCTTTGTCGCCTCCACAGGTCCAGCGCCAAACGCAAAGCGAGCCATCTTCACCATGAACTCGCCTGACCGATTCTTCCTTCATCTTTCCCGGAGATGACGATACAGTTTCATAAAAATCATTTCTCAATGCCTCAATTACGTCAGGGTTTCAGTGCAAAGGTCAAAAGTTGTTTGGATAGCTTCTTGGAGTCATAAACTTTCTGGGGGTTTTTTTATACCATCTGTGGAAGAAGCTATCTGTTTATGATATCGGTTGATGTAACTGAGGGGATCATCTTATAGTTGAGGATCAGACCATTAAATGTTGACGGCTTCAGATATTATTTTTGAGTGAAGGGAGCACCTGTGTAACGACTGCTCCTTTGCTCCTGCAGAGAGATGCATTCATGTGCAGCTTTAATGTATGTTTCATGGAGCTGCGCAGGGCATCATCATTATTTGGAAATGGTTTATATTTCAAAAGCTGATGAATAATGGAGTGATATCTGTTGCAAAATATGCAGCACACTGTACCAAAGAAGAAGAGAAACACAGCTCGTTTTCTCATTAAAGTTAATGTTACCATTCCACCATCACAGGACACAGACAGCAAAAATATACCTTTCCATACTGTTAACACCGATACTAGCAGTCAAGCTCACAAAGGAGGGTTGCCATGGTAATTTATAACAATAATATTATAATAGTCCTCAAGCTTTATTTTTTTTTAGCAGACATTAAAAACTGCTAATTTGTAAAGTTGTAGTACAAACTTAAAAGTGTCCAAGAGGGTCACATCAGAGAGTAACATGACAAGATGACAGTTGACCACGGCGACCACCAATGAAAATGGAGGTGATCTAATGCCAAAACAAAAGCATCTTCTGAGCAGTATTTCACATGTTAACCCAAAACCAAAGAGAAACCTGAAAACATTAACAAGGCAACCTGCAGCCTTAGTCTGATGAAGGTGTCAGCATCTCCAGAAACATGTCTTTTCTTGTCTACTGTATAATGTCGGTGTAATCGTAACCCTGACTTCTTACCCAAGTCTATTACCCAGTGGGAAAATCTCCACACTTGTGTCTTTGCAAACAAGCCTCTCATGGTCAATCCAGTCAGGCTGTTCAATCATTAGCTGATATAACAAGAGCTCAGAAAGAAGCAAGGACACAAGTGCAATTTCATACTTAACAGTGAGAGATATGTGATGTCAATAACTGAGGTTATCAATATCAAATAAAATACTAGGATTGTATTTTAGATGATGTTGGACTGAGAAAAATTAACAGGGAAACTTTCAAAAATGTTTGATCAAACTACTTCTTTGAGTACCCTCAGATGACACCATGGCTGGGTCTGCCACTGTATTTGCATTATAACCACAGTGTGTGTAGAGCCTCAACAAGGAGCACCAACTACGAACTACTGAGCAATGAATCCAGATCTCACCTGATGTTGGAGGCTTGATCGGTGAACTCTGTGGCCACGAGGGAGAAGTACTTTTGCATCTTGATCCAGAGGTTTGGTTTGGGAATGCAGCCGTTGTGTGCATGGATGGCATGGATACGAGCCATCTCCCTGGCTATCAGTCTGAGAGAAGACGAAAAGATGAATATGGTTATCATGATGACTATATTTTAAGGACTCAGTGACACACAGCCCCGCTACAACTTATTATTTATCTGCAAGGTTAGGCAAGGCCAATATCTCGCACAGAGAAGACTTCAGCTCTAAACATGTCATGTAAGACACTCTGAGTTGACATGACAACAGACATCAGTTGAATTGCACTGCCAGATACAGCTTTAGTATGGACATGGTCTGGTTACACAGCTGGAGTAACAGAGAGCAACTTGTTTTCCCGGTTTTCAATGGATCATTTGCATGTGACTGACACACTAACACTTAATTTGCCTGTGTAATGCACAGCATCAAGGAATATCTGAATTGTTAAGAGTTTGTGTGTCAGCTTCTATGTGAAGGGTAGAAAACATTAAGGATTCAGAGCACAATGCTGCCGAGCAATGGTTCATAATTGCACCGTTTCTGTCATGTCCACACCTGAGTAAGGAAGGATCCCGGACATCCTGCGTCCCGAGAGCATCGCCCTGCATGAATTCATAACAGATGCCGTTCTGGAAGGTGCAGTAGAGACGAGGAGCGCAACCATTAGCGTGTAGCACCTGAAGATGAGACACAAAAACAGCAGGTGAAAAATTAAGTAAGGGAAACAAGTCTGCGGCAACTTCGTAAAGAGGACTCAACCACTTAAGCTGGTTTTTATTCTACCTGAAAGCTCTTGAGCTCATTGTCTCTGTCCACAATCAGCTCTGTCTTGTTCCCATATACTCGGACCAGCACTACATCATCTGGACTGTCCTCCACGTAGCAGCCAACCAGCTTGTTGGTGGTTCCATCAGTGAAGAGCTAGGAGAGAAAAATAGGTCATATAGCAAGTCACGGGAGAATATTCCTGACTGTACAACACCACAGTGGTTCCCACACAAAAGCTTGAATTACAATCTTTTCCCAGCACCATCAGTGTTCCCTGGACCTGAATCAACAGCTGAGACGGCATGCAGGTCTGACCTACATGACATAAATGTATCAATTTTAACCAAATCTATATCATATTTGCCTTCAGCCCACAGATAATTGCTCAGTGCTGGTGGTTATTTAGTGCTCAAGCTGTGGGAAAACAAGCCCCAGAACCTCATGTTCTTTCACAATGTAAAACTTGAAAAAAGTCAATCATATCAAATCCATATTTTATGTATAAATTCCATGCTGATGTCCTAAAACAGGGGTGGGGAATCATGTGCCATGGAGAGCCATGTGTTTGCAGGTTTTCCTTCCAACCAAAGACTTTAACAGGTGATTTCAATGATTTACACACACGTCTGTGGCTGAAGGTGTGTTAATCAGTGAAATCACTTCAAATCATGATTTTATAACCCTGGCATTATCTGAAAAAATCACCAAATAGATTAATGACAGATAACATCAGAGATGCAGCTGTATTTAGTTAAGGATCACTTAGAGAAAGTTAAAAGACTGACTCAAACTCCAGACTTTTATTAGTGGCAGGTCTTTGTGTCTATTGACTCCCTCTGTTTGTTTGTCTGTTTGTTGAATTGCTTAAGGCCTTGTTATTGATGACTTCTCTCTCTCCCGCCTTCTCTCCTGTTCTTTCTGCTCAGTATGCCCTCTGGTTAGTTCTTCCTCTGCCTCCTGTTCTTTCTGCTCAGTATGCCCTCTGGTTAG
>OMNW01010256.1:0-11080 GCA_900303245.1 Selene dorsalis
CACACACACACACACACACACACACAAACACACACACACACACACACACACACACACACACAAGAGAAACAGTTTATTTTAAAAATCTCATCCTTTAACTTTAATTAAAATAACTGTAATCACATTTTCCTTTTAACAATAAAAAAGTGAAGGTAAACTGTATTATCTATTATTCTCTAGAGGAAGAGAAAAATATGGTTAATGGGGTTAATGACAACATGTATATATTTTACACAACGCAGTGTGGGCTGTAGATAAATGGTTCAATCTTGCAAACATATAATCACAGAGCAATAACTTATACTGTCCGGCATAACAACATAATAATATATTGTTATTCTGGAGTCAGTAGCTTTCCATTGTCTATAACATGAAGTGACACAACACAGACACAGAGCTCTGGTGTAGTATGTGTGTGTGTGTGGCCCCTCCTCTCAGACCACTGTAAGATGGATGGCACCATGTTAAATCCCATCTAAGCTGTGATGAGTGTCACCAAATCACAAGTATGTGTCCACGCTCTGTGTGTGTGTGTGTGTCTGTGATCCAGACACCTCATGGTGATAAGTACCGCTGATAAACGTCTCTGTTTGGTACGTAACCAATGGTAACCACATCAGCATTCATGAGCCAACACACACTTCAATAATCAAACACGCACACACACACACAGACTCTTGTTGATTGTGTAGTCTGTGCTCTGAGCGACACACCTTTACAGTGTGTCCTGATCTTGACAAAAGCTCAAGAAGTAACACAATTTTGGATTAGATAACACAGGTTCACACATGTACGCAAACACGCACACATGTTGGCGACTGACAAATGTTTATCCACAACCTAATTTGAGATCTTATTACACTGTCCTCACCGCTCCATCAAGTCCAGACACACCTTTCCTTAAAATTCTGCTATCAATAAGAGATTACGATCATTTACTGAAGGAGGGTTACACCTGTTTCTGTGTGTGTGTGTGTGTGTGTGTGTGTGTGTGTGTGTGTGTGTGTGTGTGTGTGTGTGTGTGTGTGTGTGTAGCAATAGGTATCAGGAAGCCCTACAAATGTGTGTGTGTATATGTGTGCGTGCAGGGGATGGTCAAAGTAACACGTTACAATCTAATCCAAACCAAAACAATATCTCTGTCTGCAATAAATCTTATCTTCGTCAAACCTACAGATTATGTTGACTCAGTGTCAGAAAACTGTTGATACAACATTTTTAGAAGCTGTGAGTTTGGGATGTTAATGTTTTAACCTCTTAAAATACTTGCAAAAAGGCATACCCTAAGTAAATCTGAAATTTGAATGTTGCAATGTGGCTAATATATCCAAGCTGACTGAAGTTACGATCTATAATATGTAGGAAATATGCTCATCCGAAGGAAAATGTGAAAGTTTGGGGCAGTGAACATTGTGTCTTTACGGATGTAAGGCTTTGTGTGTTGAAGTTTCTTCTGCTCTTGGAGATCCTGTGAGGCATAATAGTTGGATTGCATGGTTTTTTGTGTTTGAGACTAGTCTGACATTAAGTGTCTACTGAGCCTGCATTTATGATTGTATCCTGAAACAGTGCTAATTTCCAGTGGTGTATAACATGTGTAGGCACACAGACAGTGGGCTGAGTAAAATAGGAATGTATCTGCTTGCGACCATCGTGGCCGGGGGTTTAAAGGCTTGTCAACTCTCTGACATCCACAAGGTGGATAAGCCACTAGGTTAAAGTTGCTACAACCTAATTTCCTCATTCTTTCGCCACCATCCGTACGACTACAACTACAACATAAGCACAAACAACCATAGTTACACCTAATCAAAGACCACAAACTGTTACCTAGAAACCATCTAGCGTTGTTAATAACCATTCTGCATAGACGCCTGAATAAGATGCACCATATTATCATATATATGAATGAGATACATACACATTCATTAAAAGGCAAAATCAATGCCCTTGAGTTCATAAAATAAAAGACAAATAGAAAATGACCCCTGACCTCTACATCTGGCACCAACAGCACTGTATCATGAACTGTATGTAATTATTGTCGTGTATATCTAAGATCCCTTATGACCGAGTTATGTAGCTAACATTAGCTTTATTAGCTAAGTGAGTGGAGCTGATAAATCTGTAACATCATTGTTGCTGACAGGAAATTACAGGAAACTATAAACATTGTGTGCTGTGCTAGAAACTGAACAGGTGTAGAAACAAGGGCGCCATCAAAGGTCAGAATAATAATGATAACAATAATAATAACCTAGTATTAATAACCGAGATTGTTTTCAAAGCATGGGACAGTTCAGTTCCTGCACTCATTAGGACACACCTCCCTCCATGTTACACTGCTACAACGCTCTGGTCATAAAGATAAAGATATGGATGTTAGGGCAGGCTCATTCACCACAAACACCTTCACTGAACGGTGCCATAAAATAACAGATAAACAGATAAAATAGATAAAACAGATAAAATAACTGCTTTGAGTCAAAGATCCTTCACGACACCTTATCAGAGATGTGAACCTCTGCTGCACGGGGCCATAAACACATCGCTCTCTAACTCGCAGCCTGAACCTCGTGCGGTTGCGTCTGCGATCTCCGCCTGAACGCAGCAGACATCTCTCTTCAGATTTTCCCCCTGATGTAGAGTGATGACCAGGGGAAGGTTTTAGCGCCATGGCCCTCATCAATCCTGCTGTGTTTGGAAGTGGCGGGGCACTAGCCGACACAAGCTAATGGGACAGAGGTAAACACAGAAGGCCACGATGCTGCTCTGCTCTGCAACACAGGACGACTAATATATATCGTTTTTTGGTTGTTTTTTTTAAAGGCTGATAAAAAAGTACCAGTAGTTTTGGTTTGAAGCTCCCAGCCGAGCCTGAGAACAAATAAAGGACCAAGAATCTTTATCACTACTGTTGTGAATTATTTGTTGATTATGGCTAAACAGAAACTTTTTATGAAGCCATCTACTAGAATTAGCTGTTTAATACCTGACTGTGGTAACTGAACCTCGCTGAAGACATACCTGTCTTGTGAAGCTTCCTCCAATACAAACACTTCCTTTAACGCTTTGTTGCTATTGCCTGCATAAGGAAGTAAGGCGCTCACACTAGTAGCATCACTACCATCTGACATCTGAAGTCTTTGGCATTTAGTTTTTTTGTCTCTAATGTGTAAAATCGGTTAAATTATGACATCTCAAGTGGGTTAAAACATGTCAGCAGGTCTTTTCTGTTTTAAATGACCAGACTAGATTATTAATTAGATCCCAGTCTGTTTGCTGAGCTGGATGATCCTCCATCTTCTCCTTCAGACACGGTCCATCAGATCAGAGTGTATTAGTGACCTGGACCGGGGCGAGGAGCATCCATCACAGACAAGGCTTTCAGAGAGGGACTCCGCTCAGATAAACAGTCATCTGTCCCCCTCCGACCAACACATACATGAACATATACACACAGACATACACCCTTTATGTGTGCAGGAATGCAAGGAGATAAAAGTTATGGCAGTATACACACATGCACTCAGACGTACACACATAAACACACACACCGAGATCATGCGAGGAAATGTTAACAGTCTGTGTAATCAAGCGTCTGCTCGTCAACAGGGGAACATGGCAAATATTTAAGTTTGTCCGTCAGTGTGACTGATGACACAGGCTGTTCATGTTCAACATAAAAATAATAACTGATGCCTCCTGTACAGAGAAAATAACTCTGAGAGTAAATATAGAAGCTCACTGATTTGTATGTTTCACAACTTTTATCTATCACAGAGTTATTCCTCTTTTTGTGTGATTTAACCATCACGTTAGATGATGTGTTTTTTAATGTAAAGGCCTTAGAGTTTCTCAGATATGCTCTCTTGTACATATTGAAATTACATATCCTCATTCATTATGGGCATTTGATCTCACTAATGAAGTCAAGTAACATGCAGGGAAACCATTCCTCTACTTCCTCAGTCAAAAATCTGACTGTTATGATCACAAATGTCTTATTTTTGTTTTCTGATTAAAATTGGAAATGTACCCTGTGTTTCGACCTTATGCATCAGCAGCTCCCAACTTGGAGGATGGACCTCCCACAGGGTTACAAGATAAAGCTGAGCTATTGTGAGATACAAAAGCAGGAAAACAAAATGTTAAGTTAATTATATAAACTTCATCTAAACTTTGCCCACGTTGTAGAATTATCAAAATACTGTAAGACAAGTAAAAAAAAAAAAAAAGAACTGGTGGCTGGTGGTTAATGATGGGAACCAGCGTTCAACATAAAGACGCTACAGCCAACCCACCTTCTCCTCAGGTCCTCGGCAACAGTTGCTCGGCAGCTGAACAGGTAGGCGCGCAGTGACTGTAGCTGTTGACGCAGACGTAGCACAGTGCTGAGAGGCTCACAGTGCTCGTACAGACAGGGGTTGAGCTGCTGGACGTCGAGCAGCGGCTCCTCATACACGAACTCCAGGAATTCTTTGGCCTGTTTCGACACCTGGAGGAGGAGGACGACACCAGAGTCTATGTCAGGGTCGCTGCACCAGGGACAACGAAATAACACCAAACAAGTCCTGTGTTTCACTGTAATGACTACAGAGTTTGAAATTAATGCAAAATATTCAGATTTCTGTTCAGTTTAAACAAGTGAACTAGAAAACTAGTGTTCTCGGTGAGAAACACTTTCTTCTCATCTGAAGCAATCTCTACTAAATATAGAAAAATGAAAGCTGATCTGAATGGGTCTTCCAACCGAGGATAAAAACAATTCAAGGGGCTGCATTTGTGCGTTGTTTAGAATAAAGCCAGCAGCTTTATAAAAGGACATTGTGGGATTGGCTCGATTCAAATGAATGAAAACCAGCCCTCTCATTGTGAGTGCTCCTGACTCACTGACTGATCGGCCATATTTTCACCAATGGTCGGCCAAATACCACATCACAGAGGTGGGCTCAACCAACCTCTTGTTACGGGCAGTCACGTAGTTGTGCTGGTTTTCTTGGCTGCTGATATCCACACAACAATTTTTCAACAAAATCCTTTATGTTGCCTGTTGACCACCCGTGTTACATCCAGATACTGGGTGTAGACCTGGTCTTGTTTCACACAGGGGTAAAATAACCGCAGTGATCCTGACGTTTTGAAATGATGACACATCAACGTCTAATTATTTGATCTTCTAGACATTTATGACACAAGATTTTTTGAAGAAAATGAAACAAACGTGGGCTCTGGATGGACTCATATTTGTTCAAAGGGGCTATTTTGAGGACCACTTGATATGATGACTTCAAACTGTCACTTAATGGAAAACAGTGGATCTGATGATCCAGTCGCTCAGAATAAAAACTGCACTAAGTATGTTGAGATGCTAATTGAGTATTTCCATATACTTGTTAGGGGGTGTGACTGTGTGCTTTCCCACCTTGTGCTTGCTGGTGTCCCAGTTGTGCAGCAGGCGAGCTGGGATGAGGAAGGAGTTGTCCTGATGACAGCTCTGGCAGTAGTACCAGCCACTGTAGTAGCACACCTTTGCTTTTCCTCTGGACAGACCGACTGGACGTTGACAGCCTGAGGGAGCGATAAGATCATCGGGTAAGAGCGTTTAAGTGATGCTCTACAGGTTCTGAGAGTCTCTGTAATCACGACAAAAACAATTAAACCACTTTAAAGTGTCAAAAGTGGGACTCAAACCGACATAACGATTATAATGTGGTGCAAGACTAATGGCACCTGTTGCAGATCATCAAGCCATAACCTCCATAAATGGATCCATAGATACGGCTTTTTATGTCCATTCATGGGTTCAGACCGGCTAATTATCCCTGAACTGTTGCACAAGTCAGCTTTTAGTGTCAACACAGCGCTGCAGCAAAACACAAAGGTTGTGGAAGAAATAAGTCGGTGTTAATGTGTGTCAGTTTATTGCCCCTTCACTAAATACCACAATAATCCATCTGAATAAAGCTGTAGATAATAAACAAGACAGTCTGAGTGTTAAGAGGAGACCCACAGGAAAATGAACCAGAAACAACAATGACTACTGACTTATCGGAGATTATTAGAGAACTGCTGAAAATGTGTACTAGCATTTTGTTTACTATTTTTGTTGGTGGTTAGGGTTAACCCATAACTCTAACCCAACACATTTTGTTATAAGTTACTAATATTAATTGGGTTGAGGCTTCAAATAAGCCCTTTGTTTTTTTGCACTGTATATTTTTAAGATGTGCTAAATAAACTAAACTAAATAAAAAAAACTATACTATGTCCTAAAAGTGTGACAAACTTGAACTCAGAACCACCGGAGGGTTAAACAAACTCCTCATGAACACCGGCTTTTTAACCAAACTTTGGCCTTTAGGAATCGCTATAAACACACTTGTCACTCAGTCACCAATTTTAGTTACCAAAGACATTTTGTGACTAAAACTATACTTAAGTCCTAAAGTTTTGCAGTGACATATTGTTGAGGTCACAGTTGTGGCTACACTAAATGATATATCTTTATATCTCAGACCTCTATTCACAAATATCCTGTTACGTTAGGCTATAATGATCAACTCCACAACGACCTGTTGTGTCATTTACTGGATTTACACAAAACTGCAACAACATTTATTTTATTTTACTCTGTCCTTGAGCATGACTGAATGTTTTACTGACAGTTCGTACTTAATGCAGCCTACGGTGGCCCTGCCAGGACAACACACTGCAGCTTCAAAAACACATGCAAACAGACAAAACACATATGAATTCACAAAACATTTTAATCAATTAGAAAACACAGGGCACTAAAGTGATGAACGCACTTGTTGTTCTGCACTTTATATAGCTGGTGAAGGCGTTTTCTGAGTGTTGAGCTCTTAGGGCCACCGTAGCGTCCTCTGATATTAATACCCACATGTATTTCACCTGAAGTAATCCCGTAGATAACAGGGATCTGGTCCTTGTGGTAGTCACAACAGCAGCAGACTTCAATACCAAAGTGTTTTGCAGAACTTAAGAAAACAATCAAGTCCTCTGCTCTATTCAGCCTGATCACTGCCCCTCTGTCTGCTTTGTCTGACTGACTCTTTAAAGTTCATTCTTCACCCAAACACCCGGACCTGGTTTATGATCTCGAACACACACACACACACACAAACACAGATGAATGCCACTGCACTGTGACAGGTGTCCCTTATCCACAAAATCTGGGAGGACGTGGGGCCTGGACAGGAAAAACAGCAAGTGAGGAGAGAGGCAGTGAAGAAAAGAAAGGGGAGATTTTTATCTAGGTATTCGAAAACAGAGGCATGGAAAGCTACAGGAAACAGAGAAGAAGAAGAAGTAGGGCGGAGCAAGAGGGACGTGTGTCGGCCTGTTTGTCGGCAGGGGCTTCGAACATAAGAAACAAAACAGGATGACAAAAGGGGGAAAATAGAAGAAGTGGAAGACTATCGAGAGATCAGAGGAGGAAATGAATTGAATGAAAGAGAAGAAGCGTGACATCAAACCGGGACAGATAAAGGACGACAATAAAAAGGAGACGTTAGTCCGGCTACTTTTCTGTCATAGACAAGAATCTGACGTCTGAAAGAGTGAATGGTCTAATCAGCATCGAGCTCTGAGTCCTGCTTTATCTGAGCTGAAGAAAGAAAACACTTGTTGTTGTTGTTGTCGTCACATGAGCTGAATAAAGCACTGAACTACAGTTACAACAAATAATAATTAAGTTATCATAATAACGGAAGAATGAATAACGGACTGTGCCTCTCCAAACCACCCCAACAGTTTGATTTTATTAAAATTTAAGTCTCATATTATTTGTTGTGGCAGTTGATTTTTACAAAGCCCTGGTCAGTTTCTTGCACACTGGGTGAGTTTATGGCAAATTATTAAAATTATTAAAATTAATATTAATGCACGGTAGTTATTTCCTCTCTTTCTATCTCTTCTTACTTTTCCATCCTGAGTCTGGTCCTGTACAAGGTTTTGAATTAGGCAAGGCAAGGCAATTTTATTTGTATAGCCCATTTTAAACAAAAAACAGTTTGTCTCAAAGGGCTTTACACAGCATCATTACAACATCTTCTGCCCTTAGACCCTCACATCGACTGAGGAGAAACTCCCAAGAAAACCCTTTAATTAGGAGGTTTTTCTTTACAACTAAAGCTGGGCGCTCGCCGTTGGTAGGAGCTGCTGGGCCTCGGTATAAATACTACTTAACAAAGAGAAGGTCATGAGCTGCTCTGTTTGAAAGCAGCTTTCAGATAACGTCGGTGATTTGGTGCTGTAAAAAACAAAAAACAAAAAGGACTTGACTTGATGATCAGGAGCAGGTTGGTTGCTATCAGCAATAACAGATATGGTTAAGGTTTATAGAGTTATATAGCGTTGTTGTTTTGACTGTTAACTATGGCTTTATATTTACACCTGGTATCATTTCATTTGCCCATAGTGTGATCAGGTGATGTCAGATCAAAGGGCATCAAACACCTGGAGGGAGTAAGGCTCTTCCTCAGTAGTGCTTCCTTTACAAAGGCCGACATTAATTATAGTTAAGAAGGTTGTCAGCGCTGGTGCTAAATCAGGTCCCTCAAGAATCTGGAGAAGCTCTGCTGCTGAATGAGCTCGACTTATTCTTCCTTATTCGTGATCTTTTACCTTCAGTGTTTTTCTTAAGGATGTGGCTGAACTCTGCAAACGGCACTTACACCAGTGACACATCTGATAACAATGAGAGTCCACCTCCAGACCACCATGATCAAATACATATGTGTAAGTCACATCTAGGTAGGGCTAATTACAGCAGTGAGCTCATGTTGCTGTTGAGCTTTAAAAAAAAAAAGAAAGAGGAAAAACCACAGTGAAGTGGTTGGGAGCCAGCAGGCTGAGGGGACGGTCAACAGTCAGAGAAACACTGTGTCACTTCTAGGAAGCAGCTGACCACCAGGCCGGCGTTCAGGCCAGCTGTGGCCTCAAATTTGGTGCGCTGCTGTTGGGACCAGAGGAACAAAGACACATACGTATGAGGCACTGAAAACACTCGCAAACTAAAGGACGACTTTAACCTCAAATTCTATATCATGAGGACACGAGGAGAACACACCCACATAGGACACACACATGGTGGCCAAAGCACTTCTACCACAGCAGCGGGGGCGGTCTGTAATGTACTGCAGTGTGCACAGTAAGGAAGTCTAAACTGATCGTGTGGGACACCGGGAGAAGAAATAACACCAAGCATATGAATCTGATGCAGACTTGATCCTGACCAAAAAACCTCAACAAGCAGCAAAACAACATGGAAACAGAAAGTCCCCACGTGCACAGACAGCCATGGTGTGGGCAGAGCGTGATGTTGGACAAAAAAAAAAGAAAACATCAACAACATTTCTACCCTGTGTGTGTTTTTTAAGCTGATCAGGTGAGTCACTGCTGTATAAGTATAAATACTGTAAGAACGGATGTATAAAAAAGAGAAGATAAAATCACAAAATGATGAGGCCTAATCAACGATACAGCCAGGTATAAAACTAGGAAACTGGGACCAGTACCAATGTAAATAGATCAATTAAAATTCAAAGCAGATGAATCAGCTAAAGCCAGAACAGCTGGACAAGAAAAGATGGTTTAAACTGACCCTAAGGATGACAAAGAGGTAAAATGAGAACGTTTTAGATAAAAGCTCTGCTCATGTTATATCAAGAAGAAACCCACTGCTGACAAAACTGCATAAAGCAGCGAGATCAAACGACGCCAGAGAAATGAAAAGAAGCCTGATGAATATTGGCAGCACATTCTTTGGTCAGATGAAACCAAAATAAATTTGTTTGGATGAGATGGAGTCCAGCAGCGAGTTTTGGTGTGGACCCGGCCTGGACTGCTGGACAGTGCCGATCCAGGGAGCGTTGTGATATAAGGCCGCACGAGGTGAACGAGGTGAACGGCAGATGGACGTCACGTCCACGTGGATATCACAACACATGACGGTTTGTAGACATGAAGACTGAATGTGACTTCCTGTGCCAAGAGGTTTGGCAGGTTGTTCAGTTGGTTTTATAACACAAACAAACCGCTCATTAAAAATCAGTTAGTGATAGTGATTTTTGCAATAGATTTTGTGTTATTGACCAGGAGTGGCCTGGTTTGTTATATACTCTGTGTATTGTTTTGTTTATTCTTTTATTCATTGTATAAGGCGTCCTCGAGTGACAGAAAGGTGCCTGGAATAAAATGTGTATGTAAATAGATAAATATTGTGTATACGGGTAAGTAGATAAAATGAAAGACAATTTTCAAATCAGTAAATATATAAGAAGGAGGCGACACAAAACCAGATGGTGTTGTGATGTTGTTGTTGTTGTGTTCATGTTGTTATTGTTGTTTTGTATGGTTTTTATTTGTTGTTTTTATGTCGTCATATTGTCATGTTGTTATTTTGCTGCTGTGACGTTGTTATGTTGTTAATGTTGTAGTTTTTAAGGTGCTGTGTTTTCATGTTGTCGAGACTGCTTTGTACCAAACACAAACATTTTCTCAGACTTCACTACAGATGGTTTATCAACGGGCCATTTTCTTAATTTTCAGACTAACAGTTTTTACTTTGAGCTGCTAACCACCTCCTCCATTATCACCGTAGTAACAACTGCTTCCTCCTCTCATCTCTGATCTTTTATAGCTCTCCCTGGGACGGAGGGAAAGATGAATGGGAATTCAAACGTTGCTCAAAGGTCCACCGATTGTACTGCGGCTCTCTGTAGTGAGAGAGGGTCACTTTGACCTCCCCAGGGTGAGCGCACGGTGGAGAGAGAGAGGGAGAGAGACACAGAGAGACCGAGGGAGAGAGAAAGAGAGAGAGATGACATCAGGGCAAAAAGGGGCTCGTGCTTTCATCTGCCCGCCGCTGGTTCAAACCACCACCCCTCTGAGAGTACACTGTGTGTGTGTGCACGTGCATGTGTGGGTGTGTGTGTGTGTGTGTGTGTGTGTGTGTGTGTGTGTGTGTGTGTGTGTGTGTGTGTGTGTGTGTGTGTGTGTGTGTGTGTGTGTGTGTGTGTGTGTGTGTGTGTGTGTGTGTGTGTGTGGCTTCTTT
>OMNW01010257.1:0-13143 GCA_900303245.1 Selene dorsalis
AAGATATATTTAAGTTCATGCTTCACATAAAATTACAGTCAAAATGGATACAGCATGGATGAAGTAGTATTTTTTTAAATATATTTTTTGAAGGACACATGTATACCCTAAAAGCAATAAATGAAACCGCCTCTAAAACACGAACAGTTTAGTTATAATATGACTCAGAAATATTGCCAGCATAAGAATCAAGTCGGTTTTGTACCTGTCCAGCTTTTACATCAATAGTGAAATTTCTCTCTGACTTGCAAAGGTTGGCATTTACATCCCCAGTGCTCCAGCCAAAGAGGATTAGGTCATACATTGACTTTCCTGAAGTTTGTTTGTTTCAGCTCGTGTGGGCTTCTTATTTGCAAATTATTGAATATTTGAATAAGGCAATATTTGACATGAAATTAGATTCTGAATAGACAAACAATATGTCAGAGGGATAAAGCTTAAGAGACAGAGAGGGGGAAAGAGAGGGCATTATTCACAACAGTTATTTTCTGGTTACGTTCATTAGAACAATGACAAATCCATCTAATTAATTTTTGCTCACCAAATCTTCCTATTCAATGTCAGCAGCTAATTGGAGACCTAATTTGCTTAATTCCCATGAATTGTTCTCTGCATCAAATCCTCTTCAATTCACCAGCTTTAAGGCTTTAATTTGGTGCATATGTTTGTGGCACACACACACACACACACACACACACACACACACACACACACACACACACACACACACACCCATGTACAGGAGTGTGCAGTTCACACACACATACAGCTCCTCGGACACACAGACATATTACTTGTGTAACAAAATCAGGAAAATGTAATTATGTTTTTCCTGTCATCCACATGCAAATACTGTTAAAATACTGTAAATAAACATCAATCATATTCAACCAAATCATACACACAATTGCAATTAACTACCTTTTCAGTAAGATTGAGGTCATGAGCTGTCTTTGTGTATGTGTGTGTGTGTGTGTGTGTGTGTTCATATGTGCATGTCATTTTGTTAATCTAATGAGATGGGCGGAGGGGTGCGGGGGGCCGTAGATTAAGGCACAAAGATTTGTTCCTGATTAGCAGAGAGTGAGGTAAGAAGATCAGTCCTGCTGAGATGACGATGAAACATTATGGCTGTGTTTTAATACAACACATTTACAGCAGCATTCCAAAGCTGATTCCCTTTGGCTTACATGTATCTCATTGATTTGGCTATAGACTCAGCACAGAACAGTTCACACAACATAGGATGAAGCCTGAACCCATACATGCTCCAAGATCAAAGAGATTCTGGGGGGGAAAAAAAACCATCAGTTCAGTGCAGGCTGCTCTGGGTTTCAGTTTGTGGCTCCTATTGTGTGCAGTACAGTATGTTTCATTAGCAGCGCTGTGGAAATGATTTAACCCAGCACTCAGGGTTTAATAATATAATCGAAATAACTGACTGTAATCATCAGCCTCTGCCTTCATGACTCTATAATCACAAGACATGAACTGCAGATTGAGCACTTATTCATTAATGACTGTAAACTTAACTTTAAACTTTAATGTATAACCTTCTTTCTTTCTTTTTTTTAAAAGTATTTTTGGGGCTTTTATGCCTTTAATTGACGGGATAACTGGTGAGAGACAGGCAATGGGGAGACAGAGAGAGAGGATGACATGTAACAAAGGGTTGCCAGGGGGAATCGAACCCGAGGAAGCTGCAGTGACGACTGTAGCCTCTGTATATGGGGTGCCTGCTCTTCTCAGCAAACTATGCAACGCCCCCATAGACTTATCTTTCTGAGATAAACAGCCTACTTGAAAAAATATGACAAATGATGACAGGTGAATTTAAATGTCAGATTTGACGTGTGGGATTTTCGTCTGTTATTCTCTCTGGGTACGTTTTAAATCCACCTAATCTTTTTTACTGAATTGCCGTAGTTTTAGTTTTAGACCTTAGTTTGTTGCTTCCTCTTGTGTTTCAAAAGTGACATATAACCAGCTGATGAATTCAGAACAAATCCAGATTTAACTCATCAAAGTTTTACCTAATTTATTTCTTTTATTTGCTTGTTTAAATTGAGTTTGTTTGGTTGGTTTTTTGCTTTTGTGTAGAAGGAGTAAAACACACATGACTCAAAAAATACCACAGTGTAGACCTACAGGAGTTAAAGAGGTACAGCCTTAAATATGAAAGCATGTGCACCTGATGATTCAGTATTTTTAATCATATTTGAAGTAGATGGTAGCAGGCAAATTTGTGAAATGTTAGCATTGAATATTTATTTTTTTTATTTTTATTTTTATTTTACTTTCTTCACTGAATTATCTGCTTTCCTCTCAGATGCTTCGTCGTGGGTAGACTGCAGCTGAACGTATGAATAACTCTCAATAGGCTTAACGCCTGTGAAGCCCAAATTGCAAGTCCATTAGAAAGCATGATTGCATAGAAGTAAGTAGTATTTGAGGCTTAGGAAGCGCTACAGTTGAACCAAAACCAGCTGCTATTTTCTGGTTGTGTCCCACCATGAACAATAGCCTGGCGTTACCCCGGCTTCAAAGGCTCCATAATAGTCAATCGATCAGAATGCGAGGCGCTATTCTGCAGATTACTGTTAACAATAATTTGCCTCCCAGTGCACCGTTGCCATCTTTGAAGCAATGTTTTATTGCCTTTTTTTTTCATCTGCATCTGTCATCCCCGAGGTCCGCTGTTTGATCTCTCCCCACCAGTGTCTGCCTCCCCGGGGTCGCGTTGACCTGTTGATTGGCAGCTGCGATCAGACATATGGTGGGACGAGGCATCGACCGGAGCTCCCCGGAGACAAAAGCAGACTTGTGGGGTTTTTCCCCCTCTTCCACCGCCGAGGCTGAGGAGCCGAGCTGCAGCACCGAGGAAGACAACCGCTCCGTCCACTAGATGACGCACGGTGCAAGCGAATACTTCCAGCAGGGGCTGTAAGGAAGAGCCATGACATGGAAGTTGTGGTAGCAAAGTTTTTTTTTTTGTTGTTGTTTTTTTTTTTGTAATTTAACCCATCCTCAATTTCAGTTATCAACAAAAATGTGTTGCATACTGTTGCAAATATGCACATATAACATACGTTTATTTTCAATGATAATTTGCATTTCCCTCACTGTTATGAAGATGTTTCCCTTCCTGTTCCCAGCGACATTTTGACCCCTATAATGGAGCATGATAGCAGAGCTGTGCAGCCATCTTAGCAGATAAAATATGGCCTCTGTGGCTGGACACATACTTCATATGAATGTGGCAAAGCGATGTGTGTTCCCTGTGGTTATGTCAGGCTTCTCTGGGTTTTGCTTCACTGGAAGACAACTGGGGGCAGTTTGACTCCTAGTGAAAAAA
Source organism: Selene dorsalis (assembly GCA_900303245.1). NCBI lineage: Eukaryota > Metazoa > Chordata > Actinopteri > Carangiformes > Carangidae > Selene > Selene dorsalis. Next base: position 3,356 of record OMNW01010257.1, read on the forward strand.
AAAAAAAATCACACAGATGCGATGCTCAACCTGGTGTGTGTGTAGGTGTGTGATCCTGTGTGCATGATTTGCATGCAGAATGCAGAACACCCCCCCTACATCTCTTCTCCTATAGTGAACAGAGTGTTGCCATGGTGACGCATCCCTGGCCAGGGTCTTGCAGTGATCCCCACTGACCCTGGTTGGTGACCTCTGACATTTAGGCCATGGCCAGGGTCAAAAGGTCAGCGATGGCCGGAGGGCACTTCCATGATTGGCACTCTGACATGCTCACTGTTCCCTTCATCATTCGCCTCCTTCCCAGTTTGCACCTCTCATTTGCATTTGTTACAGAGCGAAGACCGTCAGCCGCAGGAGGTGACTCCACTGCACTGTGGCAGGTAGCTTCAGTGCTGCTCCACCATCCAGGTTCCTCCACCTGAGTTTTGTGTAAATTGTGATAAAAAAATGCAATCTGCAGCGGGCTAACATCCTGTATCATGAAGGTTATGATAGCAGTAATGATCATCAGTATTCCCATGGCCCCTGCAATCCACTGTATGTGAGGATATTTATAGTTGTTCATGTGATAATGTGTGTGTGTGAGTGTTCATTTCTAGGGGGGGAAGGGCAGTGCACCACACCACGGCTCTTCTCGTGGGGAATAATTACAGAATCGTGGGTACTAAAAGTCATGTGACCCGAGCCTTCTGCTCCCAAATAATTTATCCCCCCGGCTGATAGCTCGTCAATATCAATTTATTAATTTAACAGTTCTGGACTGATAAAAGGTAGTGCGCACAGTTAGCTTGCTGAAGCGGGGAATAAGGATGAATTTTACAGTGCAATGGTGTGAGAGGAGAGGAAGAGGGAGAGACCGGAGGACAAAGCGAGAGGGAGAGAAACGGCACAGGACTGATCAATGGCAGCGCAGAGCGGGGAGATGCATATTTGCTGTGCAAAAATGGGCCACCATCGCTCATATTCCAAGGTTATTGAATGAAAGTTATGAAAATTAATACACTTATTATCACCATATTAAAAATTAAGATTGAAGACAGGGCGCTCATTGTATTGATATTCAAACGTGTCCGATATATTGATCAGCGCAACCCAGTTTCTCCCTAACCTCTCCAGGTGAGCCTGTGCTTCAGTCTAGGTAGAAAGGTTTTTTGTTTTTTTTTGTTTTTTTTTTTAATAGAAGAGCTTTTAAAGATTTTCATTTGTAACACAAAGAAAATCCTTTTGTGTCAGTGTCTAACCTGAGAGCCCTCAGAGGTGTTTTACAAGATGACCACTTCCTGGAAGGTGCATCCTCCAAAACAAAGGTACATCCGAAAAACACATAAATGTGACCTCTTAAGGGTGACCCCTGTTGACCTCCCGGCACTTCCTCTGCATCCTGATTTTTTGAAAAGGGTAATGAATATACATCTGGCATAAAGCAGAACACATATATCACCCAGTCACCACCACAAAACAGTCAACCTAGAACCCAACCTATTCCCAGAGCCATTACATAATATCCCTGAAGGAGGCTAAAAGGTATTTTAACAAGACCCGCTGCTCTATGACCTTTGACCTCTCCTCTGTTGACCCTGCGCTCCTGACCCCACTTACACTAGCCAGTGACAGCGGTGGACACAGAGCCTGTACACTTCCTGGTGAGAGGGAGACAAAGACAAAGAGATTAATTTACAAATTGATGCATGAGAGGATTCAGCATTTTGTGTCAAGCGCTGACAGATGGACTCAGTTTGTCGATCTGTCACTCTCTCCGTAATTTCTCCCCTTTGTCTACAAGAGAAACGTCGGGATAAGAAACCAAACAACCCAGCAAATCCGCCTGCTTCTTGCCCTGTATGTCGGCGCATTATATAATCCTTTCTTCTCCACAGGCTCCCCTCACATGGACAATCACTGTAGTGGATTCTCCTCGGGTCTTTGGAGAGCTGCGGGGTAGCGAGTGTCAATAGAAGTGGAGTGTGCGAGTGTGAGAGATGATAGACTGAGGTTAAGAGGTGTCAACACAGAAACAGAGAGAGGACTCGAGGACTCTTCAGCCTGACACTCTGACACTCTCCTCAACCTCTCCTCTGATTAGCCACTCTAAAGACACCATCCAGACACACACACACTTGACACAGAAACATACATGCACATATAGACGCGCGCACACACATACACACAATCATGCTGATTGCCGGGCACACTCTCTACTTCTGTGTGAGGCTACATTTCATCTATGTCAGACACACATCAGCTCTGAGGTGTGGAAACCTGGAGACGTGTTGTTCACAGGCACAGAAACTCTCTGAAAGGTTCTGGCAGTCAGGAATGGATTTGTTACACCTCTGATCTGCTGCATATGTTCAGCCAAGTGTAAGATACAGCAGTGCCATCCCACAGGGCTTCGCACCTGTCAGGTGATGTAGCGCAACATACAAACAGTGGAACACACACCGACATACATTGTCACTCACATGCACGTGCGCTCGCCCTGCTTCAATCAGACTTTCTTTCTGTCAGACCATCAATTTCTAGATTTGTCCATCATCAGAGCTGCACTCAACTTTCCGATCAGCTCTGGGCTTGACGTGACAGTGATCACACAGTAGATAATCCTCATCCAGCCAACACCATGCTCCACAGTCACTCTTTCTCATTTCATGTAGCATCACAGCTTATATCCTGAAAATAACTGACTTAAACGTTAGATTGAGACATCACCTTGTACTACTCTGGTTGAGAAAAGGTTTTTTCTTATTGGCTTCATGTCACAGGTGTACATTTTGCTAAGGCTTCTTTTCTGTAATTAGGCCTAATTTTGATTCAGTGAGGTAGGGCATTGTTGAGTTCTGACGGTTTGATTTGCTTTTATGGGGGTCCTGTATTTAGTGTGTTTTCTCTCTGATATTCAAAAGCACAATTTCCTTCCTCGTTCTTATTTTAGCTGTGTGAGATCATTTTGATTTTAGGCTCTGAGATATTATCCTGCTGTTGCCTATAATGATGGAGATTTTCATTTATGGTGCTCACAGAATTAGAAGAAAATGACATTTCAAGAATCCACCAGCAACATGCCTTGGCAAACAGTTTCTTATTTGCAGAGTAAAATCACAGGTGGAGGCAATCAATTTCTTTTTACATATACATATACCCAACCCCCAACCACATCCTCCACCTCCATGGTGGTATCCCTCTTAACAACCTGCATGCACCATCAAAGGGACAAAGCAGTTTTAGGTACAGTGCCCTCCTCAGCACTTTAGCATGTGGATATAAGGAGCTGGTGTTTTTAACACTAAACTGACAGTTCACACTTTAGCATTAAAAGGCCCCCTGGTTTCCACAGAGGAAGTTCTGAAAGTAGCTGTGTTTCTCAAAACCTGAGAAAATCAGACTAAACGTATCCGCACGGCTGCATAATGTAAAACTAGAGCTAAGGGAGAAAGTGCATCATCTGTGAAAGTCCAGCTGTTGACAACTTTTTCATATACTGGCTGTCAGCTCTGTACAGTTTGATATGAACACTGTAATGTCCTGTTGGCTTTAGCTTGACTTGGTTTGGAGAAGTGAAGTGAGTTTGGTTATATTTATTTATTTATTTGGGGACGGCTTAATTTGATTTGCAGTGAGGTCTAAATCCATACTACATTACTAATTCTGGGCAGCATGTACTACATATTACTACATAATACAACATTTAGTATAAAACACATCAACACAATTTAACCATTTATTTCAAGAACAGGAAGTTATACAATTTATGTGACATGAGACATCAATTACTTTTTCTGCATTGCATTGTTGGTGAACAGTGTCCATTAACAGGACACTAAAAAGAATCGACCGTCCTTAGGGTGCAAACTAACTACTATGAGCACATAGTACTGTTGTCACTGTTCAACTATTAACCAACAACATACTTAAATCCTGGATAGAATTAAGTTTCTAATGTGGATTTGGTCGAAGCCTCTTAAGAAATCTTGGCATTTGAATTTGATTCATATGGTTCCTCGAGACTAGTGTTGTTTTATTTAGCATTGCTGGGTTTTAACCCTTTTTTTTCTCTAATTAGTGTTTAACATTAAGCCAAGCAGCTGAAGGGACTTTGATGACACGACCTCCCTCTCTGTCATGCTTTAGCATCAAGCAAATGGCAGCTCTTAAGTGACCAGACAAAACTGTACAGAAATAGAGATATAATACACATGCTGTATAGGCTATAGATTGCAGAATGTGAGAACACTGCATGAGTCAATACCCAAATGAAGAAAAATGCTGATGTGAACATAGATATAGGACTCATATCTGTAAGAGTTGACATGCAGGCAGGCGGGTTCATGAATCTTAATAATCAGAGATGAGAAGCAAGTAGGTTGAATGGTATTACCGAGATATGTCGGTGTAATGACATGTGAGTATTTTAAACAAATAGTCACATTGACAGCGATGGATATAAGATCCTGACCAACTGGTGCCAAACCGCTGTTCCTCTCTCCCATCCCCTCCCTTTCCACCCTCAAAACCTGTGAGGTAGAAAATAGGGAGATATGAAGAGGTGGGGATGGAGGGAGATAAGCTGAGGTGGAGATAGAGACAGGTGAAAGAGGTAAGGGTCACAGCACATGCTCCTCTCGGCCCTTCTCTCGCCAATGTTGTTTTATTAGCCCTGTCAGATTGTAATTTGCCCAATGGTAAACATACAGAACGGGCTTAATTAAGAATTTTTGAACGGGGATACGGTCAAGTCCGGAAACATTAGAGAGATGCAACCGGGTGTCGTAAAGATTGATTGAGACAGAGGATTGAAGGATGTGGTTAGAAACAGAGGGTGGAGGGAGGAGGGGCGGGAGTGGTGTGTATGTTACAGCGGAGGGGTATTCTTGTGTTGCTCAGGGCAGTAGGGTGAGATAAGTTTGGAAAGATAGGGACAAACGATTTTTAATGCATTAACAACCGGGCTGTGTGAGGCAATAACAAGGACAAGATCAGCGTTAAAATGTTTGACATCCTGCTTCGAGATCAATGCATCCCGGACAGGGCACACAGACGCAGGCCGCATATTCACCTCAACTACCGGCACAGATAACACAGACACACACATGTGCACACACACAACAATCTTAACAGGGCTCAGAGCATGTGCGTGGGTGCATGAGTTAACAGCCTTCAAACCTCAGGGCAATGTGCAGAAAATAAAAAAACAATACCTATATCCACAACAATATCCGCAGGTAAAAGCATCTTTAAATCAAAACAGAGAGAAGGAGCATCTGGAGTCGATTTTTGAGAGCTATGCAGACTACGTAAAAGACCAGCAAACTAAAAGAGTAATGAGCCTATCCACATCTCCCTGTGGACCTTAAGTTTGCATTCAATACATTATTTACAGCTGAATTTTACTGAGGTATAGGTTCCTCTCAGGGGTGTTTACAGACTAGTGCTCTAACTGCTTTCCATTGCCTGCAGTTGAGTTGGGCAACCTTCACAAGTAATGATTCTACCTTATTTCCCCGTGTTTACAAGTCTCTGTGTGTAACATGTATAAATTGTGCCATTGGATATTCTTGTGAGTGAAGAGTAGCTATCTGGAACATAGGAATATAATGTGCGCTTGATGCCTTCGATTGCCAGACAGATATGGATAAGCCTTTCACAAGAGCTGTATAGAAACCTAAAAAATGACACCTGAAATAACCTTTTACCGTTCTTCATCATCTTCTGTACAAGTGTGTTCTCTCATGAAACAGAACTCTGGGTTTTACTGGGAGAAGGTGAGACAAGAAGGAAAGACAATTTTAAAGAGGCAGAAGCACTGAAGTGAAAACTTCAGTTTGTTTCATTGTTTTCTTTTACTGATTTAACTGTTTGACCTGTGAACTTGTGTTACAAGACACACACACACACACACACACACACACACACACACACACACACACAAATTTGTAGTGATCTGAATTTATCTAGATATGCAAGGGCAAAATGTTTTGGGTTCCAAGATATTGTACATTAAATGCTCATTTTACTCTCTTTAGCACCTTAAAAGAAGGATAAACTATCATGAGTTACAGGCTCCCCATCTCTGCCCAGCTTACCCTCCAGCAGGGAGGTTAATTCATACTCCAGGTTCATTATGGCACCCATTCGCAGATTGCAATTTGGCTGCACCCTCCGGGACAGATTTACATCGGAGGCTTATGTGTGTGACTTTGAATGTGGGTATCTCTCGCTGTAGAAAACTGACACTGGCACCCGTCCATTGAAGATCTGGGTTGTGGAATCGAGAACATATGATGTGAATAAATGTAGCATGGGCCCTGATTTAGCGAGGTTAAATGTAATGTCAGATGCAGGATTCTAGTGTAAATTATTTGTCTGTGTGCTCCTCTTACTGTCTTCCAGATCTGAAGGATTTTTTTATAATAAGCCCCCCCACCCCTCCTTCTCCTCCTCCTCTTACAGCCAGAGTACACACCAGCTACTGTAGCCTGAGAAGTCCCTGCTTCCTTTGTCTTTGTAGTTCAGCAGCTACTGCCCAAAAAACTGCAACTTGTGGGAAACAGGGAGATCTCAGTTCTCCGCTCAGAGTACACAACAAGCAGAAACTCTCTCTCCATCTCTTTATGACGCTCTCTCCCTCTCTCTTTGTTTCCCTCTTTTCAAATAGACTATTTGTCATCTCTGAAATAGAGCATTTTAAAAATTCAACCTGGAGCCAACCCCCACCCTAACTCCCCTCTATTCTCACTCTCAATTCCCCAGACTCTGGCCAGCTACGATCAATAGCCTATTGATCAACTCTCTCCATTCCCATTACACACCAGTGCCAAAAGAGCCAACCATTTTCCCTGAAAAGCTGATCTGGAGCATATTTGCAATGGTAAGGTTTCTCTAATTTCAGTGGGTTATTATTAAATGCGTACAGTGTGTGAGTGCTTTGGCGGTCTGCGATGTTGAGTGGTGAGACCGGCTGAGAAAGAACCACAGAAAATGCAGTTACCATTTAATTGAAAGCTATTGCACTGGCAGAGGATGGTTCTCTACTTAAGTAAAATAGGAAAGGTGAGAGCATTACCACATACGTAGAAAGTAATTCTTTTTCCAGTTGTTTCTACTTCTACTTCTCTCCCCCGCCCCCTGTCTTTCTCCTTTCTCTTTCTCTCTCTCTCTCTCTTTCTCTCTCTCTCTCTCCATAGACAATGCTACAGGCAAAATCAATACTGGGAAGAAAAAAAAAGAAGGCATATTTTTAGCCTGTTATTATATGAGCTGTATGAGGAAAACAGTGTTTGTGGGAAAGACAGAAACGCCAAGGTGCTGATAAGAGAAAGATTGGGTGGAAGAGATACAAAACAAGTGAAAGAGTGAGAATGATGGTGGGCTGCGTAATGGAGAGTCTAATGGAGATGGATCAAACGAAGCTGGAGATAAGATGGGGTAACTGTGAGAAAATGGCTGATGTCTTGACCAGGGATAAAGCTCTGCAGTCGGCCGGAGAGGGGCTATAAAAAATGTTGTTGAGCCTATTGGGGATGTTTGATCTGTAAAATCAAGAACACATTAATTATCATCTAAACTCTCATTTTGAAATTTTGTCGTCTCACAGTTAATTTGCAGTTATGTGGTGTTTTGTCAGCTTGTTACATCTGAAAATGAATGCTTCCTCCATCAGTGTCTGAGGCAGTAAAACCTGAACCACACGTATTGTACAGCAGCACAGCTTTGCCACTACTACCTTGTTACGCAGCTTGGCTCCACCTCTGTGCATGTTTGTTCTCTCTGTGGATTGCAGGATACTCTGACTACACCACAGCCTTCACTTTCACTCCTGCCACCAATGGCTTTCTGATGGACTCCCTTTCCCTAACCTCTTTTCAGCCTCACCTCTGTGCTGATGTCAGTCAAACTCCAGCCTGTCTGGCATTGGCTACAGACACTCTGTTGATAATGGTGAGGCTGTCCAATTGGCCAGAGAGCTCAGGGGGGGAAGGAAGGAATTGATTTATCTGTGGTATTAGGGGATCAATTAATCCCCATTGTGTGTGCCAGCACAGATAGTCCGATGTGTCTTATTTGGTATGGCTTGTTTCTGCTCGGCCAAGATAAGAGTCTCTCCCATCACTTCGCTCTATGAGCAACAAATCAAATCAAATCGAAAGGGATGACGGCACGCAGAGGGTTCCTCCCCAGGCTGTGGCTGGCTGATCACAATAAGGAAAGGCCATCAATATGAAGAATAGTCTGTGCAGAATAAATGGTGCTCATTTGAAGGCTGAGATGTCTGCCCTGTTGCCATGACAATGCAATGGTGGGGATATAAACATCCTAAATAACTAGAGTTGTCTCATGACCCCATTTATGACTCATTAATGACATCGAATTCAAATACAGTGTAGATACAGTTAGAGCTTAATCAATTAAAGAACAGTTTACATTTTTTTCGAGTGCACTGTAAACAATGCTCCAGCGTCCACCTGTGCATTGGAAACATTCACTCTGTAAAAACTTAGGCCTCATATAAATTTAGGCTAAATTTTAGGATGCATTTTTTTTCCACGGAATAAAAACTGCAGGTTTTGCCCTTCGTCACTTACACTGAAATCTCTTTCTTCACCATTAGTATGGACCGGAGGGACGATTACAGCCACACCTATCTCTTTCAACAAACTGAAAACAGGGAGAACCTCTCCTCTAATCAATTGTTTGACAGTAAAATAATAAATAAAGATTGAGTGATTTTTCAAGTAAAAAACAAAGCGAATATAGCTGAAGAAAGTCCTGCTTTTTCCTTTGTCTTACAGGATTCAGACAATTTGAATATTACTTTGGTTTTGGTCAGATTTGGTCAAACGAAGCAGGAAATCTGAAAACCTCAGTTCGTGCTGGCCATTTTTTGTCTTTCTGTTTTTTGAGACCAAACTCCTAAATAGAGAGGTCGGCAAAGTATTATAGATAGTACAGTAGTACAGATTAATCAGTGTTTGAAATAACTGTTAGTTGGTGACAGACAGGCTGAATCTGTTCTGCATGTGATGCATATAAAGCACAACAAACAGTAAGGAATAGGGAGGAATGTAAGTAACATACTGTGCTGCACATTTCTGAGTGGGAAAGCAATCATAGCCAGGGGAGGAAGGAAGAGGGGTCAATGGACCAATACTTGCCGATACTCACTGTGAGATGACAGTGAAAAGAAAAGGTAAGAGAGACTGGGATAGAAGTGGGTGCTAATTCCTACTTTTCAGTTTAAATAAAGATTGGAGCTGGATAAAAGCCATTTAGGGAGAAATCAGACAGGGCATGCTATGTAGGACAAGAGCTGACTGCAGGGAGGTGAGTGGTGGGATCGATACTCAGTCGATGCGCTCAACACCCAGCTCTGCACATGCACACGCATGCACGCACACACACAGAGGGGCATGTGGTATTGCCGGGCATCTGCATGTTTGTGTGTATGTGTGTGCGGAGCAGTGACTAATGGAGAAAGGCAGAGAGCCGGAGAGAAAGAGTGCATGCAATATACACTTAACTCTCTTTTGAGTGAGGGAATATTAAACACAGGCTGCTTGTGTGGACTGTAATTTGTAGTGATAAAAGTATTAAAGTAAAGCACTTGGACAAAGATGGAAGGGTGGACAGCTGCAGAGATGGATTTATTTTCGGAGGCACGATACAGTTAACAAAGATAGATGTTTCAAAAGAGCGTCTTCAGCCCAAACTGAAGCCTAAATACGACCGCAATCACTCTGCATTCTGTCCTCCCCTCCTCTCCTTTCTTCTTCTTCTTCTTCTCTCCCTCTTTC
>OMNW01010259.1:0-11532 GCA_900303245.1 Selene dorsalis
TGTCTACATATGAATATCTCAAGGTTTCCATCCTATAAGAATACATCCTCTTGATGATTCAGGGCGGCAAGGCCTTTATAATGTTGCACTGAGGTACGTGAAAGCTGCCGGGCGAGTCTGCTTCTAGGCACGCTGCCACGCTTTGATGAGAGACATCATCTAGTCGGTGGAAATAGGTGATTAAAATTCATTCCTGAGCCACAGCAATGTGTCATAGATGGCAGTTTTGAGCTTGTTTTGCACAGAGGTTTCCGCAATAATGTACAGTATCATTACCCCGATTAAAAAATTTGATTGCTCGTTTCGCCAATTAACTGCATCTGCCACAGATGTAGGATTAAAAATGAGTCGATGTGTTTGCGCGTGGAAAACTCTGATGATCCTTTGCAGTAATCTATGATGTTTCATCAAGTCAGTTGCACCAGATCAGCAAAAACAACACTCCAGAGACTTCTTTTTGCAATCAGCCCATATATCTCAATCATTTAGAACTCTATCTCCTTCCACCTATCGTACTGTTCATTATGTGCTTTCAGCACTGGAGGGATGTGGCAGGTTGGACGGATTTTAAAGTTGTAACAGCTGCAGCGGTTTGGTGGAGATGTACCTACTCTATTTGAACGGCAGCAAGTATAAGACAGTTTTTTTTCCTGTTCTCCGATACAGTATATTAACCATACATCCTCATTCAGCACTGTCCCTGCCCTCTTCTCATTTATCATTTGAGCAAGTTCAGTTGTAAGGTGTTGTTACGAGACACGTCTTAACGGGAAAGGTCAGCTGTCTGAACTGATTACGTCTGCTTCAGTGAATAGGCAGAAAACCTTGTTTTTCACCCAACTGGACATACAGCAACCCGTGTCTTGGTGGGAACTCAGAACCAGCACTTAATGTTCTGGAGACTTTCCCCTGCTGTTTATAAAGTCAGCACCAGACTGGGTCCCTAAGATTTCTTTTTCTGATTTGTTAAGAAAAGAGCTGCACAACTGTTCAGCTTAAGCACATTAAGACCAACATTATATAATTTTGCACAGCTGGCACCTTTGCCTCCTGCCTCCCTACATGTGCATGATTTGGTGAAATAATGAAATCTACCTGTTATTTGCATTTATAAGATAAATTTAAGCTGACTTTCTGAGTAGTTCTTTAGGGTTGTGCTGTAGCCCTACAATAATATGATAGTGGTGTGGTTTCCATCAGTCGGCTCTGTTAATGTGTCTGCACCAGCTGTGAGGGAAAGCCATTATTTGACTATGGAAATGAACTGTTAGAGCTCACATTCAGGGGTGGGTAATTTCAGATTTCCACCATGTGAAACATAATTATAATGCCCGTCTCTATTCATTTCTTTCAGGTGTACCAGTACATGCATGAAACAATTACAGTGAATGGCTGTCCAGAGTACCAGGCGAGGGCCACAGCCAAGGTAAGAGAGGCTTTTGAAGTCAGGCTCCAACACAGTGAGTTAAACACATTAAATGTGACTAGGGAAAACTGTAACTAATGAGTGGGGAACTATCTGTTAATCACATTACCCTGTGATATCATTCTCATCTGTTCTGTTGGCCAGAGTAGAATGAAATTAGCAAAGTAAGTTCTACTTTGCTAATGGCCCTCATTAAGAGTCTGTCTTTGTAATTAAGCTATAACAAGCGAGAGTGCCAGTTTTGTGGGAAGGAGTAAAAGGATGACAGTCACTTTCACATGCATGATATTTATTGTTGTATTTGGTATCACTTTCAGTATTGATTGTTATGATTAGCCGTAAGAGCCTACAACACAAAAATACACATTGAAGGAGTTGTTCTTTCTTAACTTCTTTCAGTCTAAAATAATTAGATTACATTAATATCGGAAATTTATTTCTCTGACTGCAAGCTAACAAAGAAATCTGGGGCTAGCTAATAAAGCTAGTGGCAAACAGAAAATGGAAGCCCACTGGAAAAGCAGATATTGTATTATAGTTTATTAGTTCAGTGGAAGTCAAATACTTCTTAAGCATGAACTTATTATATCTACATTCTTTTAAAAACACCTTTATATCAGTTTGCTAGTTTTCTCTTATTTGCCGTTAGCTGCAGGAGCTAATGGGGGCTAATTTCTAAAATGTTTACTTTTAGTTTGACTCCAGACAAATGTTTTAAAAGATTTATCTACAATTAGAGTTTGTTTGCAAAGCTGTGCCCCCAGTGCATCTATTGAATCTTTAAAAAGGAGGTGGTAAGTACAAAGTTAGCGGAATACTGAATCCACAAGAACGAGAGTAAAACCCAGGTTGATTGATACCAGCTTTTGTTTTTTTTCCCTAAACCTTTTCAGGTAAACCAAACCAGTAGATTCAGTAGAGTGCATGTTGTAATATGAGCAAAGTATAAGGAGCTTTAGTCTCTGGGGATCAGGAAGTTCTATTGGTAGGTCATACTATGTGACATGATCATTTTATTCAAGGTACATTCCTTGAACTTTGCATGAAGTTGGAGTCTGTCGTCAAAAAGCACAATTTTTAGAGAAAAACAGCACGCAAGGTCAAACAAACTTCTAATCAATACTGGCATCAAAATCAGACTAGACGTTTCCCAGAGGGAAGTCTGACAGTATATCTCAGAACCTGAACGAGCTAAAAGTTTAATGTACCAACCGATTCCCAGCTCTTAACACTTCACCTAAAACACCTTGAGCTACTAAACATCTTTGTAAATCTGTCTTCAGCTCCACATAACACTCTCCCTGAATCATCTGATTAGCAGCCACTTGATATCCATCTATTATTTATTCTGTTTTTCTCAGAACACATGACACAAATCTGGTTTGTTGTCAAACTGCATGAGAAATATTGTAATTATAAAAGTGTTTATTTGTGTTGCTGTCATCACATCCGACAGGCCGACTGTAATAGACTGATTTCCTCTGTTTTGTTCTCTATCAGAGTGTATATTCTGATAGTCCAATCAAACCAAGATACATTTTTATGTTCACATTACAGAGCCTGATATTTGATCTCAATTCACTGCACATAACAGATTTCCGACATACTTCACATCTGTTCATGGGTGCAACTGAAAAAGTTCACCTTTGCTTCTTCCACTTGACTATTTAATTTTTCAGGTAGATTTGTTGTTGCCTGCTGTTTAAGGAAAAAAACAAAACAAAACAAATCACAGTGTCACAGTTGGACAAGATCAGAGCTGAGACATTACCAAGTGTGGAGTGAATGTGTAATGAATGCAAAAAACTAATTTTGGCGCACAAAAGAGATGAGCTTTTAATCAGCCGTACATCTGCAAAAGACAGGGGCCTTTATGAGAGAAAACAAAGAAGGAGGGCTCCTCTGATTTAATGTGAAGAGGTGGGTGAGATGTAGGGAGGAGAAAAGATGAGAGAGCACCTCTCGGTCCTTCGCTGGCTCAGTGTCCAGCTGGGTCCACTCCTCCTCCATCACAACGAGTGGGTGGAGGGTGTGAATAAAAGAAGATGACAAACAGAGAGAGAAGTGCATCTTTGTATGTGAGTGCAGAGAGATTGGACAAGAGAGGCTTCGAGTCGTGGGCACCACCGATCGGCTCTCGCCTCGGTCGTCGGCTCCACCAACACAAAACTGCAGAGTCTAGTGAATTGCAACTGAAAACCTTGTAAAAGTAACGGTGCAACATTTTTCATAAATATATCTGTAATTGGTTTCTTAATAGGAATTGTAGAGAAGATCAATATCGGCAAATGAACTGATAGCATTACACACACTGTGAGCAGGGTAGCCTGGCTCTGTTGAAAGCTGGAACAATACACCTCCCTGCATCTCTACATCTCTCTAATCAACATGTTATATCTGATTTTTTCCATCTAATCTAGTCTTTTCTTCCTGTAGCTACTCCCCATTATCCACAAAGTCAACCTTTCGTTTTCTTGTTTGTGCACAGTTTAAACAAACATGACATAATGTTCATTAATGAGCTCGAGGAGCCTGTAGATTCTTTTTTTCTTTTGCTTTGGAGAAACTAGTATTTTCTGTTTCATCCTATTTTTAGAAGCTATTAACGCTAGGCTAATCTCCTACTTAATGCAGTCTTTTCATCTGAAATGAAATAATTCACAAAGCTGTTGTGTTTTAATTTCTGTATGTGTTAATTAGTTAACCTAAGAGACGCTGGTATATTCTTCACTTTGTAGAAAGTCAAGTTAGCTGTTTCTTAATGTGTCTAGTAGCTACTTAAGCTAGGCTAATCACCTAACCGCTAAAATTGATGCAATATTTTCATCTAAAAAAGAGAAAAATACTCTACAAAACTGTTGTTTCTGTGTTTATGACTACAGATTAAACAAACAAGATATAATATGTTAATTAATGAGTGAGCTTTGGAGGCTGGTTGGTGCATTTTACATTGTAGAAAGTCAGGCTAGCTTTTCCTCCCTGTAGCTAATTAAGCTAGGCTAATAGGCCACTTAACGCACTGATGGCAGTCTTTCCATTTAAAAGAAAAAGAGAAAACAGTCCACCCTGTTCTTGTTTTGTGATTGTACTTGTGTTAAACAGATTAAACAAACAAGATATTACGTTATTTAGTGACAGGTGGCAGGTGTGTTATGCCTAACCTGAGCTAGCTGTTTCACTGTTTTCAGTCCAGTCCTTGTTGATCCTCCAATAGCACATATGTATCTGAATTTGGTAGGTTACATCTCCTGTTATTTGTCAAGCAGCTCCAGTTGTCTGATTCGATGAAAAATAATATCTTTATTAATGTCTGGAGTTGAGTTATTTCACTCCATAAAGAAATTGTGACTTTTAAGCTGGAGGAAGAGTGTCCTTCTTTCAGTGCCTGAAGCAACCATGAAGACATGATTTAAGCAGCTTTAAAACTCCCAGCTACTTTTTTTTCTGTCTTTGCCCCAAACTTTGAGAAGTTACTGCTGTTAAATCTGTCTTAAAATTGCACATCCACTGGGTAATTAAGCACACGGCTAATGACCTGAGCTGGTGTAGCTTTAGGGGCTCTCTCAACTGGGAGGACTGGATTTCCCTTAAAAGTTTGTACTCTCTCTGGAGATAGTCTTTAAGCCGAGTCACAGCGCCAACTGCACTGAATCAATATCCCACACATCGTCTGAAGAGAAGATAGGTATTGAAAGCGAAGTCTATAAGCTGCAGAGGTAATAATGATGAAATATGTGAAATTTATGATGATGAATATATGATGATGCTGCTATTCAACTGCCTCTTGAGTGCTTTACTTAGTGAGACAGTAAATCTCCCGACAGTCAAGATTTGCGTTTCACCTGAACAACTCGATTCTCTTTGATTGCTTCATTAATTAGATCAACTCAGCCTGTAATCCCTGGCCCGAGGCCCTTATTACTGATCTTAATAGAGACAGTGAGGGAAAAAAATGGGATGATCAAGTGACTTTGGAGATATTAAGTCATACTTATACAGTTTCTACCAAGGAAGTATCCCCTAACAAGCTTTTCATTTTAAAATGCCTCCCGTGCTTTAGAGACGCCGGCCATCTGCCAGATTGTTTTTTCGTTTGCAAAAACCCAGATAAAGTTGTGAAGGTCAATGCACTGTGAGGCCTGGGAGGCAACAGTATGCATGCTGAGGAGCTGCCTTTTTGCTTCTCAGTGGGATAGGGAGGGAGCGGGAGAGCGAGGGAGGAGCCGGGGAAGAAAAGGAGAAGGACAGAGAGTCGAGGTAAAAAGGAGCAAGAGGGCGGGAGGTTGACAGAGTACAAGAGCGAGATTAAAACAGGCAGCGGGAGAGGAGATAGAAATGAGCAAAACAGTTTGAGCAGAAACGATTGTGGTCATGAAGATGCATATGAATATGGAAGGAGGAGAGGACGAGAGAGAGACGAGGATGCTGCCTGGAGCGAGCATCAAAGACCTCAAAGCGCCAACCTACTCATAGGCTGCTGAATTTGGATACACATCTGTAAAAGCTTCTGACAGAACCTCCCCTCCTCTACCCTTTTTTATGCTCCCTTTTCTCAATCTACCTCACATATCATAAATGACGCCAACATGACAGCGAAGCACCTGTGGCAGTGCGTCTGTGGATCAGTGAGCACAGGGCGTGTCTTCGTCTGTTCAGCTGCCATTAGCTTTCCCGGGCTGTGGCTAACAAGCTCCTGGCTGCTTTGTTCTGAATGTACGAGGAGCAAGGAGCTTGGCTAGTGGTTCAAAGAAACTCCCATAGCCAGGGAGAGGAAAAACTTCAACCAGCTGGTTGGAAACACTGAGGGTTGAAAGTTGTCTGGCTGCTCCTCTGGTATATACTTGGGTACATGTGTTAATCCATGTGCTTAGAAAGCCAGAGAACTTCTCGTGTGGAGTCTAAATCCCCTGCCCTGACTAAATCCTAACGCTTTGTTACGGCCATCCTCGCCGAAATGATAAGATGCAGCCGAGGTTCACAGTTTCTATCCATCTTTAAAATGACTGTGTAATAGTATGGAAATGATCTTCCTCCTCTGCAGTTACTTGGAGTTGAATAAAGACTAATAATTGCAGCAGTGCCTCAGTTCAGGAGCTGCAGGATGTGGTCCACAAAGGTACTGGCCTTTGTAGATACGATAGAGCGTCGAGGTCAAACCAAAAGGAGATGGTCTGGTCTACAAGGGATTTTCATTATGTGGCACTAGATGTTGCCTAGCAGCCTCGACAAAACAACCTTTTTTTTTTACAAAACCTTGAGGTTTTAAGACTTTTAATTATCAGTTGTACCATTAGCCTTTAAAGAGCAACTTAAACAGCTTCAGAGTAATTGTGATGGTTAGATAAATGATTTGGCCGAAAAACAACCTTGCAAGGTCAGTACCTCCACCCTGATGTCCCAGCTCTCGTCAGACACATGCTCTGTAACCCATAATCTCTTGTTTATGATGGATAAGACGACACAACTATACACGTCGTAACATCATATATGATAAATAACATTATCCACCGCTCTGTATATTGCTTTTTCACCGGCTTCGTTGAAAACAAATGCACATGGCCGGGAGGAGGGTCAGCAAAACAGCAAAAGTGCAACTACAATGAACCATGGGATATGTTGGGTTGCAAAAGATTCATCAGTTGGATCCTCTGTTGCCCAGAGAAAGAAGCTCACATTTCTCGGTTGCATTTGAAGGAACCACCGCTCTGATGCAATTATGTATGCAATCTGCAAGTGCAACACGTCTTAAAGGACTACAAGTCACAGAAAAAGCTGTGTAGTCCTTCCTCAGCTTGCGTCATATTTTCTGGTGAGATGACTGATTCTTCTTCTTCTCTCTTTCCTCAGGCCACAGTGGCAGCCTTTGCAGCCAGCGAGGGTCACTCTCACCCACGGGTGGTGGAGCTTCCCAAGACGGAGGAGGGCCTAGGCTTCAACGTGATGGGCGGCAAAGAGCAGAACTCGCCCATCTACATCTCCCGCATCATTCCCGGAGGCGTGGCCGAGAGGCACGGCGGCCTAAAGCGAGGAGACCAGCTCCTGTCCGTCAACGGCGTGGTACGTCCAGTTTTGATGCAGCAAATGCAGAGAGAGGCTCCATATATAGGTTCGAGGCAGAGCGTTGATAAACATCTCTGCCTCCAAAAAATACTATGTCCTCAGCTGGAATATTTTTAGAAGCTTCTCACCAAACAGAGCAGTGTTTGATTTCTGGTTTGACGAGTCAACAATAAGGAGAGCTATTGAGATCAAAGTGCTGCATGCCTGGTGTGGAGAGCAGAAACACTTCTTCATCCACTGGAGAGATGAGAGAGTGCGAGTCTGTGCATTTTCACATTATACCACTCGATGCTGAAAATGGAGCAAATATATTTTCTTTTTGGGAGTCAGTTCTATTTTAAACATATTCAAATCAACTTCCACTCTCTCTCGAACCCCCTGCAGAGCGTGGAGGGCGAGCACCATGAGAAGGCGGTGGAGCTGCTGAAGGCGGCCAAGGATAGCGTGAAGCTGGTCGTCCGCTACACCCCCAAAGTGTTGGAGGAGATGGAGGCGCGCTTTGAGAAGCTACGCACGGCCCGGCGGCGCCAGCAGCAGCAGCTCCTCATGCAGCAGCAGCAACAGCAGAACATGGCGTCTCAGCAAAACCACATGTCGTAGGTGAGGCGCTTCATTGCTTTAAGGGTGAGGGGGTGAGGCAGACGACCAGGGACAAGAGGTAAAACACAGTGGAAGCTGTGTGCTGGCAGCTGATGAAGCATATATGCATATATGCTTTGCATCCTGCTGTAAATTCATAGAGAGGGAACTTTGTCACTCAACCACTTCATTTTCCAGAAACATTCAAACCAGCTACATATCTGCTACTTTACAACAAGATGTGACGTTCTGGGAAACAGGAGAGGAAAACAACCAGCCCTGCTCAGAAATAGAAATGTAACAACAAACAGCTACAGCATGTGACCTTTCACACATCTGTACAAGAATCAGAGCCAGAGGCCAGATATCTCCCCCTGTTTCCAGTCTTCATGCTAAGCTAAGATTAGCATTTTCTGGCTGTGAAAGACATCTATGAATAACTATAGCTCTATATTCAACCCCATCTCTTTGATATGAGGTTTATATATAACAAATGTGACATTATTAACATAATGAAGATATGCCATTAATGAAAGACACGATTAACAAGAGGCCCCACGTTACGACATGTCCCCAATTTGGGGACATGTACATAAATGGTGGAAATATGTTGATTCAGTAAAATAAGTCACAGCATTATTCAACTTTTCCATTATGGTTGTGTTATGCTTTTAGCTCCTTTAAAACCACTGTAAAGCTCTGCTCTCATGGTTTACTGCTTTATCTTAGCTCCCAGTCCTGGGGGGGGAGACTAAGGTCAAATGGAGATGAGCACAGATTATCATTGAGGGTTTTTTTTTTTTTTTTTTTCCATGTGAAAGACTTTTGGATTAGAGGTGTTTTCTATTTCAAGGCTTGGCTGAAATGCAACAAAATAAGAGGGGGTAGTGGGTGCACATACCCACATACAGATTTACTTTTTTATCATTTCCCCTGTGAGGACGTGCACAGGCTTAGACCTCAGAAAATCCTGCTGCCTACTAGCCTTACTTATGATTTATGGCTTTTATTTCCTTTATTTGTTTCATTCATTTATCATGAATAATATGAAATGTATTTTATTTCAGGTCAGATTATGTGACTGTTAATTATGAAGCATTTTGTAAATTTGTTCTGCAGTGGCTTATTATAAAAATACTGTTCACATGCAGCATAGATGGAGATAGCGCTGACATCCAAGTACAAAGCCTGAAAGCTCAGAGGTATACGTCTCAAACTGAGCATCTGCAAACATCTGTGCAAACATGACAACCTCTTCTGTGTCGTGCTACTGATTCTGTTGTAAGGGCTGTAAATTATTGAAGCTTAAACCGATTACATCTGTGGCTCATGCTCTGCAGGTACGTAGATAAGTAGATACAGCCTGCGGTGGCATTGTGCTGAAGCTGCAGCTGCAAGATGAGTCTGCATGCGTTTACTGCTCGAGACTTTTTTTTTTTTTTTTACATTTTTCCAAGTTCCAGATTTAGAACAAAGCTCTGCACTGCCTGTCAGAGAAGAGCAAACTCACACTTTTACAGGGCGCAAACTTAAAAGCAAGAAGAAACTTTTCAGACACTAATCATACCATGAAGTTAAATCATATCATGCTACGCCGCCTAATTCTGCCCAGACTGTTTAAGCATCTCCCTGACGTACTGGAGGCGGGCATGTGACCAAGATCTCAGTGGCACTGCCCGTTTGATGCTAAATCCCCGAAGCATATCTCTTGTCTTGCACTTGGCACGGTGCAGCTTTTGAAGGTATTTGGGAGCTTGTAGCAGTGTGTTGTGATGGAGCTACAGACAGGGAACTGAGCAGGGATCATGTTTTATCGATGCCGGTGCGGTGATTGCAGAGATTTGGTTCAGCGTGCCAGTGGGCTGCCGTCCAAGTGACACGCACAAAGCAGATATGAGTGAAACCTAAGCCACTGGTTTGACTGGTCTTCATCTCCCTCACTGTGTTCACCAGTTGTTTTTTTCACTCTTTCATACACCATGCAAACATTTCAACATCATACAAACATTTCAACATTTCACAGTTGCCAATGATTACCAAATATACATGTAAATGCATGTATATTTAATGTTTTTGTTTTGTTTTATAGTACTGTGTTAACTGTTCTGGTGTATGCCTTCAAAATAAAAGCTCCAGGTTGTGTGCACAACATTTAGTAGCATTGAGATAACAATTTACAATTCACATTCACAAACACAGTCTCTGTTGGGCCTGTGCACAGCAACACTATGACCAGAATCACAATAGTAGCACCACACTACACAAACATAGTGTCAACAACACTGCACTAGCATTGCAAGCTACTCAGCTGCTCCTCCACACACAGCACTCCACAAACTTTTCCTCCAATCAGCACATCTATGAATAAAAATCAACCAAACTTCAGCTCCAAAGCACAACAATGTCCATACATTTCCTCACCACATGACCTTAAACCAACTTTAAATCACATACATTGTAAAAAGCTCTGAAGTAAACAGAGTGAAGAGCAGGCCTACCTTCTCACAAGGAAGTCCAGGGGCAAAACAGGAAGTAAAGCTAGCAAACTGCAGGTCATGCAGTTAGTAAAATAAAAGAGTTGCCATACTACCCACTTTAAACAGACTCCATTCCCTTAGATAAGAAAGTGGAGGTATATGTTCACTCCTATTGAAACATTGAAGAAAGTCTTAAAGAAGTGTAATGAAGAAGAAAATATAGCACCTTCAAAAATAAAAGCCTGTCAAATCTACATTGGATTTGACAGGGAGAGGAGCCTATATAGTCTACAAGGCGCTATGTAAAGATTTAGTGCTTCACATCTGAAGCCAGGTGAGTGGTGCAGAACGGCTCTTTAAGATGGGATCCCTGTCACAGACCAGTCTCTGTGAAATAAGAAGCTCGATGTTCAGATGTGTAGCGAGCCGTATATTTCATCAAGGACCGGCCTTGTTGCTTTTTATATATATTTGCCTTTGACATTTTGGCATTAAACAGTGGCTGAAGAGTGGGCGGCTCATTCCCAAAACCTGACAGTTGTCAGTCCTGGTGTGTCCACAGAGGGATCTATTGTATTCCAGGGACATTTAAAGGCTGGGAATGATTCACTCGCTCGGATGTAAAGATGGTAGAAAAGCTCAGATCATTTAGTGGAGATCATCAGTTAATACTACTTTGTTTCTGTCAGTGAGCTTTAAGGCATTGCTCTCAGCTTGTCATTCTCCTCCTTATGATCGGCAGGTTGTTCCAAAAGAAGAAGAAGTGAAGGCGAGCGGGGAAGAGGAGGAGGAGGAGGAGGAGGAGGAGGAAAAAAAAAGGTGGATCTCAAAGACCATCTGCTTGTGAGTGTGGAAGATCCCAAAGGAAACGCTGCGTCGTGGAGGAAAAACCTACAAGTAAAAGACTCTTTTACTTAACTCTCTCTCTCTCCCTCTTCCGGTGTACCAACAGTTACTGAGCAAAAACAAAGAGAGCCGTGTATCCCGACG
>OMNW01010260.1:0-11953 GCA_900303245.1 Selene dorsalis
ATATCAGCACTGGAAAAGATGCAAATCTCTGTTAGCTGCTCAAGGTAGAAAAAACACATTTTAACCCTTGGAAAATGGACTGTATAATAAAAACCAATTCAGCAGTGCATATAACTCTCATTTGAGTCACGTAAAGTACAAAAAGGAAGGTTAAAGGAAACATTGTTGTAGGTTATGTAATTGTCCCCCCTGCCCTTGTTGTGGAGGAATTCTTCTAAAGTGATTAAAAGAAGGTTTTGAATTTTACGTAAAGCTTCCCAGTGGATTTTAAACAGGGCAGTTTGGTTGATCCGAACCCACTAGATAACAACCTTTAAAAAAAGTAAGTAATAGATACAAAAACATGGCTTGTTTGGGATTCTCGCTTTAACCAGTGTAGCTTACAAATTGTCTAGAAATAGTCTTCAGCTTAATTTTTGCTGTATCTGAGGAACACCAACATGCAGATGTGTTAGCCACCCTGAAGCCATGCCCACAACGCTGCCTCTAACTGGTCGATGGTTGATTGACACTAACACACTGAACTTGAACAACTAATGTAGCCGGAAAACTCATGGAAACCGTAAAGAAGACGGACGTGGCGTTCGTTCTCGGCCTGACCCAGAATATCAAAATAAAATCCACTTGACCCTTGACCTTTTTATTGATTGAAGGGGTCATGCCCATTTAATGTTTGACCCAGGCTCAAATCTACTCACTTCTTTCACCCCTACTTAATATTCAGTTTTAAAAGTTGCGACTCTGGAGCGCTGCATGGGACAAAATTCAAACTTAACCATGAACATAAACATATTTTTCCATTATATGTTCAATGTCTTATTGTATCCAAGTGCAATGCAACACACGAGCTATTGAAATGTTCCATAGCACACTGATAAAGCCATGTTATGCAAGTGCACACCAGTCAGCTCTCACATAAGAGCCACTGAACATCTCTCACGATGTTGCAAAGCTCCCATGTATGGATGTGTATGTGTATTTTTTTTCCATATGAGTGTACCAAGGCTGAAACACGATAAGAAATCTGAACTCTTTTCTACAAAATGAAGTTGTGAAATACTCATCATTGTCTTAAAAAAAAAAAAAAAAAAGGCGGACGCGCAAGAACTAAAAAATATGTCTGGAATAATTCATTTTTCAGTAACTTCCTGATTAAGGAATGAGTTAACAACATTAGGAGAGTGACCAGGCGTTGGATGCCAACTTTTGGTATTTGACTGTTTGTTTTTTTTTTCAACCATAGAGCTACAAGGAGCTCTTATCCATCGCCTAATTACAACTCTGGCTGATTGCAGAGTACATCTCTGTCTAGCTTACACAATGTATATTTGTGAGCAGTGCACAGGTGTGGAGCCACATTACCATGATGTTCATCCATTTTCTGGATGTTATTTGACAAAAAACAAAAACATAACTCACATCATAGTTGTGCAATCACTCATCAGATTATTAATATTTAGTTTTTTAATGGAGAAGCAGATCATTCTGAATACTAGGTTCTCCGGTGAACATTACACCGAGTCTACCGGGAAGAACAATAGCGGATGAATATCTGCTCTGCAAGATATATGCTAACCATCTTTGTGTGAAGTCCTGCTTGATTGTGGTTGCTTGGTAACACCGGGGACGACCACAGTGTGCCCTTTCAGGCGCCATGTAAATGAATGTGCGAGCGGCGCAGTTGGTGCTTTTCAAACGTTTCACAGCACTAAATCTTTGTTTAATCTTGTGTAAATCGTTCATTTATAATTACATCATTACAGTATTTCTCTGGTAGACGAATTAAATACCAGACAATGTGTGTGAGGACAGTTCAGTCAATTTCATCAGACTGAGGAAGTGAAACCGAGAATGGAAGAACATGTGAAAACACATATTGATGTGAGAGCTTCATTCACGGGTGGAGAAATGTTTTCATGTTAATTATTAATAATTAATATCAACAGTGTTAGAGGTTTCAAGAACACTTACGGAGGAGAGTCAGTTGAACGCCCTTGTTTATCTTATACATTTATTATTATTAGCTCCTCGGAAAAGTGCCTTGCTAAAGAACGATGGTAATTTGGCACGCTCCTGTTTGACAAATATACAGTGTATTGTAGTTTATGTGATTAAGCAACACAACTGAGTTAAAGCAGATTTCTGAGGCTTTTTGCCATGTCTTTGGTACGTCCATTAAACACACGCTCCATGTAAAATCCAAGGAGAGAGCCGATGCCTGTTGCTCATTGTTGTGTTCACTAAATGGTGTGAAGTGGCAGCTCTACTGGAGCCAGATTATTGTCCAACACCCCCCCAAACAAACTGGACACAGCTGCCAATTTCTGTTCTCTGAAAATGCTCTGACACTTTGCCCCTGGTGAGTAAGTTCCTTCTCCTCTTTATTAGCTCATGGCGTAGCGATGGCGTTATTCCAAGTGACGTGAGCAGCTAACAAATGCTGATCCTGATTAAAATACTAAACAAGTCTGCTGTAAATGTCAGTAATAAAGTGCTCCGAGGTCACAAAAAACATATGTGCTTTGTTTTATATATACATACATACCAATTCTTTCCTTTTTTTTTCTAATTTTAGCTCAGTATATCGAAGGCCAGCTCAGTGGCTGTCTCTCATTCAGTGATCTTGTTGTACAGGCTGAGTTACCTCGTCTGTGTGTCTTCAGCAACCTTGTGAATTTGCCAGTCCTGCTGTGCCTACATCACTGTTTATCCTAGCACCTTGATTTGCCAGCCGAGTCAAACACTCAGCTCAGCATTTTGGTGTAAAACTGCATACATGGTACACAAAATGAGCACAGGTTGGCAGGGATCTAATGATCTGAAGATACCGCAGGGGAGAAATATGCACGTAACAATGTGCCGTGTGTCGGTTTTACCTAACCTGTGGACAACACAGTGGAAGGGCAAAATAGAAAAAAATGAGCTAAGATCTTGGGATGGCGAGTGGGTGCGAGAGTTGGGGCTCCTTTTTGTGCGTTTTTGTGGCAGGAGTAGGGAGGTTAAAAAATGTCCTTGGTTGA
This sequence comes from Selene dorsalis, assembly GCA_900303245.1. NCBI lineage: Eukaryota > Metazoa > Chordata > Actinopteri > Carangiformes > Carangidae > Selene > Selene dorsalis. The sequence continues at coordinate 3,021 of OMNW01010260.1, forward strand.
ATTTCAGGCTGGTGATGTTAATGGAGACAGTCCAAGTTCAACAGATGAGGTCAGTCCCTACTGAGGTTGCTTGTGTATGAATGATTGTATACATAAATGGCTGTATATGCAATATACATTTGCCCGTGGGTAAGTACAGTATGTGTGCGCAATGCATTTTAAAGTGGAGCTCTAGGTACTTGACGGTATACGCGGGTGCACAGAATGGATGCTTGTGTGCGTGTATGTACGTTTTCTACTCAGAAATGTGATTTTTTTCGACCTCACCGGCCCTTGCTGTAGCCGGGAAAGAACTGGTCGAGCAGCATCTGAAGCGTCTTGTTTTGGGTCATGATGTAGTCCTTGCCCAGGTCGTGGCGGCAGGCGGGGCAGGTGTACACCTTCGCTCGGAACGACCGCTGGAGACAAGTCTGAGAGGGAAGGGAGAGGGCGGCGGTGGGACATGTTCACACGCAAATGCAACTGCAACAGGGATTCTGAGTAGCTGTAGTTACACACACACACACACACACTCAGTTACTGACCTTGCAAACATTGTGTGAGCAGACGGTGGTGATGGGTTGGAAGGCCAGCTCCTGGCAGCACACACACATGAAGATCTGCTCCATCTTGCGCAAGAAGTTCTTCGTAAGTAAAAAGACAGAAAAAAAACAGGATGGAAAAAAAGTATCATTACAATCTCGTCCTTTCAGAAACATGACAGCGATACTTGTATAAACCTAGATCCGTCTCTGCTAAACAAAAAACTGTGACTGATTAATCTGGAAGCGAGGAAATCAAAAGGAAACTGACTCAGGCAGTGAAGATCTGAAGACCAGTATCAGCACCATTCTATGAGATCTCTGTGTGAGATGCTTTGTGAACGCTGTATTGGTGTGTAGTGGTGTGCAGGGACTCATACCGGCCCCTCTTTAAGGTGTTCCATGGCTTCATCCCAGAGTTTCTTGTTGGCTGTGTCCTCTCGGATCAACTGCTGCTGCTGCTCTGACAGCTGGAAGGTCTCCTCTATCTTCACCCGTTTAGACGGAGGTTCTGCTGCTGGTGACGGTTCTGGTGAAGACACACATGTAAGACTTACAAAAAGAAGCTACAACAGGATGAATATTAAAGATTTACAACGCTGCACGCCTCAGGAGAATACAATCCTGATGGCGTTTTTAGCAATAAAAGTGATTTGATTTAGATGCTGTCTTAAAAGCTCAGGCTGTTCTCACCTGTCCTCTTCTCACAACACCATGTCTGACCTGCTCTGAGCTTCAACTGTGAAAGCACCCACCACTATCTCTGGTTGTCTTCTGCTCTCCGTTACTTTGCGGCTCCTCTTGTTCCATGCTCGCCACTGGCGCCACGTCCTCATTCTCTTCATCGTTCTCCTCTTTCTCCTTTATCTTGCGTTGCCTCCGGGGCCTGCCCCTCCCGGGATAGTGCTTGGTCCGGCCGCCACGACCAGGTCTGGCACAGGCCTCCTTTTTTGTTTTGTTGGCCATGGCCGCCAAGTAGCCTGGTGGGTACTGCGGACACATGGGGAAAGATGAACACAAGCAAAAGACAGTCAACAAACAGGAAATAGCAAGTGATTCTCACTCCAGCCTTTGGCACAAAACATGAAAAACACACTACGTGTACAGCGATACATACATGCGCAATACTATAGTGTCTATACAGTAAAGTTCACACACAAACACACACTCACAGTCTAACCTGAACTGCAAGGCCCAGTTTCTTGATCCTCTCCAGTCCTTCAGGTGTCCACGGCGCTGGTTCCATGTCGTCCCGTCTCAACAGGTACCGCCACACCAGGTAACCACACTTCCCGATCTCTGGCCAGTACTTTACCACCTTAAATACACATGTGACCAGTGTGTAAATACACTGAACTCTCTCAAGTCAAAAGAAAGAGACGTTCAGTCTCTACAGTCAGTGTTGGAAGCAGAAGGTTAGTTACACTTGCAGGATTTTGGGATCGATTGTCTTTCCTGTATGTCCAATTCACATTTGTGATAGGCTTTGCTTTAATTAGGCAGACACTGGTTTACAACGTCCAGCAAAACGTCCTGTTAATACCTTGTAAATCCCATCGTAGCGGTTTCCCTCCTCAGGTGCGTATTTGCTGATACGTCGACCTTTGGAACTGCGAACCACCCTGACCGGCTTTCCCGCTCGCCAGTTTCTGGACTCTGCCCCGTCTTTGTCGTTCAGAGGTGCATCGCAGTTTAAGGCCAATGCCCTGCAGCAAGTCAGTTTCCAGGAGAAAGAGATTTGTTTTAGCTGAGTCTGTCCAAGGATTAGAGATGTTAATGAATAAGTTATCAGTTGCTTTTAAGAAGTTAATCCCTTAAGCTTGTTTGCTTAGAAAAACAAACAAAAACAACTGTAAAACAATCTGTGAGCTTTACCTTTTAAAATTACTTCTTCAAAAGAAGCACAATTAGATTAAACGAGGCCCATTTGATTTCCTGCCCTGGGATGTGACGATTTTCAGATAATACATCATATGAGTATTTTTTAATCGTACATTTAACCATCTGAGCTCAACTAGGAGAGATTATAGACTACAAACTTCTTATAGTGTCACACCTGTTCATGTGGGTCAGGGTCTGGTCAAAGGAGTGCTCTCCGATCCGCTTGTTTCCTGAGAGGTCACGACCCCCGCTGCCCGTGTAGGTGAACTCATCCCCCCGGTCCTACGGCAGGTCACAGAAATCAAAGTGGCAAAGTAAGAAAGAGTAAACAAATAAGCAACGAAACATCTCCTCTAACAAAATACAAACAACCCACCACTTCATCTTCAAAGCCCCCGGCTAACACCAGGGAGTAGGAGCCGTCGTTGCTGCGCCCGTGGATGCCCCCGACATGTGGCCTGTGAACACCTGCCTCGCTCACCTGAAGGGATGAAAGCATTCTAAATCATGCTGAGCAATAAAATGCCAACACAATGACATTTATTGACAGTAAATAAATTATGAAATGGGAAAACCGGTTACTTCCGTGAGTTTATCGATAATCAGATAAGATAGAAGGAATAAGAAATGCTCTGAAAAGCTAACCTGTACTCTGAATTTCCAGGTTGTCCCAACAGGAACACCAGGTATGGGTCCATAGTGGTTTGAAGGAACAATTGTGCATTCTTTAGTACGCCCAACGCAAGCCATACCCTGCAATCACATCAAGACAGAAGACAGGTCTTCTAAAACATGCTTAAAACATCATTAAATGTCCACACAACATATATGCAAATGCCTTTAAATTGAGGTGATGATGTTTGTGGGAAATTTTGAGGACAAAGGATTCCATTCAAGGAGCGCACTGGACATCAAAAGGGAGAGTACAAAAAAGTAAGAAAAAAATTGCGATAATGTGAAAGTCGAGTATAAATGCTGTGACTCACAGCACTTAAATGTGCCCAAACACACAAGCCAGACTGTTTTCAATTAGTCCACAGAGAAAGGGAGCATTCTGGTAAAGAAAGGAGTTATTTTCCGTTGGCAGTTCCAGGAAAGTGGCTAAGTCATGCTTAATGGCATTGTTCACATTACACCATGGAGCAGAGCGTCAGGGAGACAGCCAGGCCAGGATGGAAAGCAGCCACACAATATCTCAAAGTGTTGCCATGAGAAGACTCTGAGGAGATTTTTGAGGAAAATATTTAACAGTATGCTTAAAACAGATGCTTTTTAAATTTTAAATACATGTCAGCTGTCTTCCTGTTGCATTTTCTGCCTCAGCGACTTGAGCTTAAAGTAAAAAGTCTGAATGTCAGTTTTTGGTCTGTGCCAGTTTTGGTCTGTACCCTCTACCACCATGATAGCGTGAAAGGAGGAGAACCATGTGTTCATGAGTCATGTTTTAGTCAATAATGCATCAATATTTAGGCATGTGGAAGTGCTCTAACTTACGCCAGCTTCATTCCTTAACTCTAGGAGCCTGATCTAAAGCTAAGTAGATGTGAGGAAACGGCGACTGGATAAAAAAAAAACAAAAAAACTTTTGATCTCATCATCTGATCTGAGAGAACGAGCAGTGGTGTTCTCAGGCAAAACCCAAAAGAGCTTCAAAAAGAGGTGCAGACAAATCTCTCAAGATGAAACAAACCATTTATCTCAGATGAAGCACAGCACCGAACACACAACTTTGATTAAATATTTAACACATAAATACAATGAAGGATCAACCGGTTTGGAGGAAAAGGATGGAATGAAATCAAAGTAGCTGAACATAACCCCTGAAGAAGTCCTTTTTTGTCACGTAAGGGACTTTTTGAATATATGGAGTCCTGATGTGTCATACACTCAAATAGCAACTTGATGCCTTTGTATTGTTTTGACAGACAAAAAAAACCCTTACCCTAACCCACAAGTGGAGAAATGTGGAAATGTCATTCCCAAACAAAAAAAATTCTGCATTTCAAAAATGCTGACATGATTATCAAGTATTCTCAGTCATCTGGTTGTGTTGTGCTGAATATATTTAACTGATTGCTATCTGCAGAAAAGTGTCAGTGCAGAGCTGATTTGTGGTAGATAAAAAAAAATTCCCTTGTATTCAGAAGGCCACTTGAGCCCACATGAGCCCAGAACAAGAGACATTTTTGTAATATCTTGGCATCTCACCAATGGCAGACTTTTGGAAAACACAATGAATCAGCAATCTTTTGAAACAAACTTATTTTCATATTTTCCAATTAGCCTGTGCTCTGCCCAGGCAGCCTGAACGACTGCCGCTCCACCTGTCAGGCATGAAGCTGAGGCCGCGCCCTGGGTCTCACCTTTCCCCAGTCCCTTTGACTCTCAGTTGTTGCTGAAGGCATCTTGGCTTTCTTCTTGCTGGCTTTGAGCTTCTCTCCTGCCTTCACCACCTCACTGGTGTCATTTTTACAGGTGGGACAGTACCTGGCAGAGTGAGAGGGAGTCAGTCATTTTTGTAAAGGTGTGTGGGTGAGTGTGATGACGACAACTAACTGGTAGATTATAAGGTGGAGATGCTGATCTTTAACATCTACAATCCACCAATCTTTGCCTCTGATAACTTGAATGGTTGAATGATCAGATTTTTAGAATTATTGAGAAATAACTTTTTTTTAAAAATATTAATCTGTTGTTTCTATTCAACAAAAACAAATGAGCATATTACATCAGACATCTCTTATATTCTATCTGAAGTTGGTTGACCTTCAACATGCAGATTGATGTATGAGCAAAATAGTTTTCCAATGAAGGAAAAAGCGCAGATGTAATTTTAAGAATTTTTGCACAAAAATCCATGTCATATAAAAATTCTTATCCCAAAGAGAATATTTTTAGGGCTTAAAATTAGTCTGGACATGTTTGAACATTTTACTTGATTATATACTAGAATGTGGCAAATTAAATATATAAATTTGGTGTTGAGCCATTTCTGCTTTATTCTGCAACACATGATGCTGGAGACAGAGGTGGTGGGAGGGAATCTTCCTCTGAGCAGCTTCAGTAACTCCCAAAAAAACAAGTATTTACTCTCTGTTATATGCAGTGACACATTCAAAGCTGCTGTATTACATGAACTCACACCTGTGACTGCAGTTTGTTTTCACTATCTTCTGTTTTCTGACTTTCATCTCAGTCACTACTTAATTACTCCTTAAACGCACTTCAGGTCGCACAAAGCATCATTAATAAGCCTTCTTAATTTACTGAGTATCACATGATCTCGTGGCTAATTGCTCGGCAACAGTCTCCCTTACCAGTCCTCATCGTCTGGGATGGTGGCCAGCGGTGGGTTGAGGCAGTAGATGTGAAACGCCATGTTGCACTCGTCGCACAGAAGCTGCATGTGAGCATCCTGCTTCCCGCCGCACACGCAGCAGGAGCAGAAGCGACACTCGGCGTCAGGGTCGGCCTTGCAGTGCTTACACTCGGGCCCGCTCTTCCCTGATCCATTAGCAACAGAAGGGACACACATGAGTGCTGAAATATACCTTATTAAGCTTTGCCACCATTATGTTTGTCAGACCGTGTGCGGCTTGGTGCGTACGTTTAAACTGTCCATCAGACGCAGAGAGTGCACGAGCTCCTGGTTTCTCCACCTGGTAAATTTCATCCAGAAACTGAACCTTACAATCCCCAATCACATCTCCAGGACCCCTGGACAGAGGGCGAGAGACACAGGGAGAAAAAGGCAGAGACAACAAGGGAGAGAGAGAAAGAGAGGTAAAGGCAAAAGAACAGGAGACCAGAGGAGGAAGTAAAGATGTGTTATTGAGAGTATTACAGACAAGTGTAAGCTAGTCACACATCACGCGTCGAGCAGATATTTTAATGAACGCGTCACCCTCCCGACCGAGGAGAAGGATCCTCACCCGAGGAGGATCTTGACACGGAGCTCCTTGTTGGTGCGCGAGGTTTGGTTGAGGATTTGAATCTCAGCATCGAACCAGAAGCCCCTCTCATCCGGTGTCTCCATATTGTAGTTGACCATCACATGCATGCCGACCTGGAGCTGGTCCCACCGCAGGAGGGTCCGGGCACGTGGCCGCACATCCACCGGTCGCATCTCCACCACGCCGTTCTCTGGGTAACTGAAGAAGAAGAAGAAAGAAAAAGACAGAGGGAGGTTTAGGTGCGTGACACGTTTTGCGACAGCCGCACTTCTCACCCAACCGATGTGTCTTTAGTGAACTTAAAAAAGTGCTCTCCTCTTTACACATTAACCACGAAGGCCATGATCAGAGCTCTGCAGCCACTATGCACATGGAATCAATTGTGTCCTAACGAATGATGTGAAGCTTTGCAACACTCCAGCCAGTAAAAATCAGCTTTTCAGAACAATGTGTCCTGAAAAAAAAGAAGAAAAAAACAACAAAAAAAACAGATGGATGTGAATAGGAGCCATTTACAAACCACACACAGTGCTTTACTGCAACACGGACCTTCTCGCACAGCAACATGCAAGTCCATGCCTGTCGATGGAAGGCCACACAGAGGGGGAGAAGAAAAACTCTGTAATAGAAGTGGATTTTTAAGCAGAAAGCCAAATGTTGATTATAAAACACCCCCAACTGAAACCAGTTGAATTTCTGCCCAGAAGCACAACATGTAATGATGCTGTGACCTATCGCCCGAAAAGTTTGAGCACAGGTCTCCTTAAAAGACGAGCCCAGCTTTTAGCTAGAAGCAAAGCCAAAAGTACTTTGACCAATGTTGATTTAAATTTAGACCTGTTTTACACATGATGTCTTCAGGGCCTATTCCACACACACAGTAAGATGTTTTCCCGACACAGAAAAATAAAATTAATTAATACGAATGATTTTGCTCCAAAACCCAGTCACATAGTGTTGATTTTCAAAGAAGCTTGCCTCCACATACCATGACACATTTGCACACAACAGCTTTCACACTGCATTTTTGAAGCCAAGGATTACGATGGATTTTCACCACTATGGCCTCTTTCCAAATTTTATTTAATCCAGCAACCTTACTGCCATTGGCAAAACACTATTCTTACTGGTTCAGTAAAACTTGGACCAGCTTTCCTCAAGTTTTTCTGTATGTATAGACAAGAATCAGTCCGCACGGCATTCTCCAAATTCTTTGACTCAAATACAACAATCCACAAGGGACCACCACTGGAGCTGTTGTTTTAAAGAAGCCAGGGGGGCAGCAGAAAATGATCATCATTCACCACAGCGGCATCATTGTGTTCGCTGTAAAACACTGTTCGTCAGACATTTAGAAAAACAAGAAGTTTGAGTCATCGACATCCCCGGCGCAACTTCTGGGAACGGCTGCACCCTCCTCTCTGGTCAACAGGTGACTACAGATGACCGACAGCCAAGATCAACAAACATGCACAGTAGTAATGAAGGAGTAAGGCGTAAAGTAAACGTCCACATAGATTTACTTTTATTTATCTAATGTCTAATGTCTGTTTAAGGCTTTGGCTCATACTAAGATCGAAAGATATGTATAAGTACCTTATTATATGACCTGAGAAAGAGTATACAGCCTTAGGTTTGGGTGTAACCAAGAATAAGGCGAATAAGGAAATTTAAGATATAATTAGTGTGATATAAATCTTTTACCTGACTAACTGACTAACATCTCTTAAAGTGACAGTTTTGGGAAATATTCTTTTTCACCTTCAAACAACAATGCTGGTTTTGTCGTCTTTGACGTCACCTGAGGTTGCCAGGCAACCAGCTGAGACTCCAAGAAGTTACTGCGCCCCAGAAAAAAAATAGTCTGGCACATATATCCTTGTATCATATAACGGCTGGCAAGACAGTGAATAAGCGTATTTCCCCTACAGTCAAACAGTTCATTTAATACAAGATCAAAAGCTAAAAAGAAGAAATATATAAGTCTTAAATGTTTCCTGTTGGTGAAAAGGTTTTTGTTTTTTTATAATGTTGAACGTCCATAAAGGCCAACAGCACTTTCAATACTGTTCAAAATGATCCTCCTGTCTAGAGGAAACTTGGACTGGACAAAGAGAGGTTAATTGCATAGGCTTCCTGCTTGCCAATCATAATTAAGCTGCTAGGACTGGGCCTGACTCAGAGATGAATCGACCGTCTGCTTGCTTGCCAAACGCTGGAATTACGCTTACAGATGAACAATGTGTTACCGCCAAAGTTTAACTGCAACAACAGCCTGCACACCCGGGTCTTCTCACACAGCAGGGGGGTTGTAGGTGTGTGTGTGTGTGTGGAGGGAGGGGGGGGGTAGAATTGTGTGCATGAGCGAGCAGCATGTGTTTGCATTTTCTGGGTAGAAAGCTGAACCTAAACTGGGTATTTTCTCAGACGGTCTGCACTGACGCAGAACCAGCCGCTGCCAACCGAGTTCAGACTAACGGTGATTAATATTATCTAATGATGACATTTTAAGATTTTATCCCATCAAAATACGCATTTATGCTATGCCTTGTTTCTTAAAAAAAAAAAATAAAAAAAA
>OMNW01010261.1:0-11699 GCA_900303245.1 Selene dorsalis
AGCTGATGATTCGATCAATGAAGCGCCTCTTTTGGCTTTGTGACGCCCACATGTCCCACTGCCCTGCTCAGACGTGACGTCAGGACGTCCTTGCTGCTTCAGATCGACGCCTTGTTGACTCTAAGAGAGAAGAGAAGGAGGAGGAGGAGAGAGAGGGGGGTGTGGGGGGGGATCAGTTTGCAGCTCCCCTCCCTTTCTAAGACTTCATGGAAATCAGTGTAACTTCAGAGGGGTCACAGAGCAGACAGCGGAGAGTTGCACGCCAAGCTGCTCCCCAGAATATTCTGGAAGGGAAAAATACCGACAACATGCAAAAAAGAACAGCTTTGTTTATGTCTGCTCCTCCCCTGGTTGTAATTCAGGGTTCCACAAAATCTATTTGTTGCTTTGTGCTGCTTATGATCTGGCCCTCTTTGTTTCAGGGCTCTGCGACTCTCTTTGTTTGTGAATCCTTCTCAGTACAATGGAGGCTCCACACAGAGCCCAAAATGCATGACGTGATGAATTTCAACAAATAAATCAATCTGCAGTATCTTGAGGGACCGTCGCCACAAGTCACAGTTTTTTAAGATATCGTATCAGATGTATAAAACAAAAAGGGCTCTGAAGTAAACACCTGCTGAGTGTTAAACAGCAACATCTGGAGCAGGTATGACTTTGTTTACCAGCTTTTGGCAAGAGAGCTGTCAGTTTATTTAAGACCCTGTTTTTGACAGTGAATTGCTGCAGCACTGTTGTTGGTCATAGTCCAAATGGAAACATTTAGGCAATTTTCCTTGAGCTCTAGTGTGTGTGGCTGTCAGAGCAGTGAGTGAATTCATTACAATTTGATCTGACATTCACATAATTCATTAAACTGAATGAGGATCCATGTGGTGCATTGTGGAGATATAGTAGTATAATGATGTAAAACTATGCAGTTCCATGAAAACATGCACCTCCATGTGACATGTGCAATGGCCGAGAAAACTTGTTTTCAAAACTTGTTTTCAGCTCAGAGACAGTGTATTAATCTGATAATCCAGTGGCACTTTAAATGGCTTATTAACTTAATTCAGTTTATCAGAAAATGTCAAAATCAACCAATTTATGTGGTCCAGATGTATTACATCATCACAATAGGAAGTAGAAGTATAAATTAAAATTTATTGTAAACTCAGACTTTACTTTTTACCATCAGGTCTCCTGTTTGTTACTTCTCAGGGCATCAAAGAACCGTGTGGAGAGTTCACGTACACAGTGAACTGGTCTTATAGTGCAAATCTGTTCCCTCTGTGCTATATGTGTAGAAGACATATGCAAGCTATTTCCCCTCCCATGTGCCGGCGCACGTGGCCAGATTGTTTGGCTGGCCGTGGCCAACTGCAGCTCTTGGTTGGGAGAGCTGGCTGTTTGCCAGCAGAGAGAAACTCTCTCCTCCATGATGTGACAAACATGAAAGCAGCGCTCAGGAATGTATTTTTCTTGGAGGGAACGCAAGATTAGCACATAGTGTAGCTCTTTTCGTGCTGCAGAGCAGGAAAACAATAGCAGCAATAGAAAGGATAAGCTGATGAGACAAGTGAGTTTTGACTCGTGCGAGTGTTGATCAATCGTGTTCTGCTTTCCAGACCCAAAAGAACACTATGTCCCACAAATGCAAAACAAGTCAGATGTAAATACTCTTAAGTTGAAGTTGGCTGTGGCTGAGCACTGTGTTTAAACTGTCCTGGTTGGGGCTGAAATATATAAAAAAAAGCCTTAAGATAAACTCAGGTCTCCTGCAGAAACACCTCCTTTGTTGTTTTTTTTTCTCTGCCAGCAAATGTAAAGAAGCTCCATGCCACCACAGTTGCTTTACATAACATCTACTCACAATAGACTGAAAACAACTGAGCGGGTGGAGACAGTTGCCCCAACAGATTCATATTGAAAACACTGGTTGGACAGTATCTCGTGCAGTAGTCTCATCAAAGCAAAGTGTCAATCTGCTGATACAGAACGGCAGCTGAAACACTCAACAAAGTATTTAATCGAATTTACACTGCTCTATCAGGCTGGCCTCTCTCTTGTAGGAGGGGGGGAGGTTTGTTTTTAGAAACTGCGGACTGGGCGTGTCATCTCAGTCATTTGGAAGAACTCAAATCTGTTCATGTTTGATTTGTCATGATTTTGTCCATTTTTTTCAATCTGGGCCACAAGTACATATTATTGGCTGTATTCAGAACTGGATCATTGACAACAACAGAGTGATATGCAGCAGGTAGCCGACCTGTATCAGCTTGTCAAAATCCTCCCGTCTGTTGGCGCTCAGAGGTGAAAGAATCCCAAACATCATCATCATCACTGCTGACTGGAACAACAAGTGTGTTTTGATCATTAGTAAGCAGTCAAAGTGCAAGGTTTCTGTGCCTTTTTTTCAATGGCTATTAAGTATGTGTGCATGTTCTTTAAAGTTCTCCTCCCTCGGTATGTTGAAGGGCATAACATCTCAGATTCCCAGGAAAAACAAAAACTGAAACAGTTATATCTCACAATTTAAACTGAAAGTAAAAGTAAACAGAAACGCCCATCTAATATTGGAAGTGAATCTAATATCACTGGATAACCCAGAAGAGCACCTCTGTTAAAGAAAATGTCAACAGACTTCAGATAGAAAAAAAAAAATTCAAAGTAATGATCTGGATCTGGATCTGGATCTGGATCTGGACCAGAATGAGACAGGTGTTTCCCTGGCCTCTGTCCCGTCCCTCCACTGAGTGTGGCGCAAAAATGGTTCAGTGCAATCCTGCTGAAGAATACACAGAACAACAAACCAACAGCCAAGCACATATGAAAACATAATGTCCTTGGAGGAGGCAGTAACTAGAAACTGGAGTGGGTTTTATTTATTCCTGAAGCAACATGATAAAATCTTGTTTTGTTGTTGAGAAAGTATTTGTACCTCATAAATGTTTGACTGCAGGGCTTTAACTGCATCATTCACTTAAATAAACCACCATTGTTACAATGCAATTTTATGTGGTTGGTGTTTTTCTTTATTTTTCTTTAAAATTACTATTTTATTTGTTTGATGTATAATACTAATTTTAAGCATATTTTTCTCGGCTCCTGTTTTCCATCTTTTCACTCTCTCTTTGATCTTTGACCTCCCTACTTTTAGTTTCCCGATGTGCTAATTTAGCAAGGGAATGAAAACTTTCTGTTTGACGTGGCTCAGGATCATGGTGTCGGACAAACACCTAAAATGTAAATGTTATTGTGAATGTAATGTGATTCTCAGTGTGTAGATCTTGTTGATGGCCTGCCAAGAGAGGCTCCATGTTTGGAGTGATCTGATCTGCTGAGGGGAGTGGTAACTCCCTGCAGGGTAAGACAACGGGTTGTGGTTGGTTGAGACATGCAGGGTCGATTTTTTTCAAGTTGCTGTGTCTGCAATAAACAAGAGAGGGGGGGATGGAAAGCAGAGAAACACAGAAAAACATTAGAATTGATTTAAAAAGCATTTAAGTGGAAAGACACTGGAATTACTATTGTTTTTCGTTTACATTCTCGAATATATGCATTGAGGGGTTATAGTGTATTTGTCGTCATGTTAATGGGTCAGTGAGGTCATAGGGGTCAAGGTCATCCTGTCGAAAATCCATGAAAGATGCTAATCTTATGAGGAAAGTGACATTTTATCATCAGTTTGAAAAAAACTGCTGAATTCACTTATTGATAATTGAATGCATTTTTAATATATTTACCACTCTGCAGCACCATTCCCCAACATCCAAGTGTGAAAATGTTTAAAAACTTCCAGAGTTCATACATCCAGACAGACTACTTTGGTCTCCTGGTGTCACCCAGTTTAGGTCAGGTCCCTTTGGTGCAGAGAGGGAACAACACTACTGACACTTTCTGTTTATCTCTGTGACTGTGTGTAGCTGCAGTTTCTTTGGAGAAATGAAAGGTTAAAAAATTGAAACTGTTCCACTTAAGATGCCAGATTATCCACACCCTGCTCAGTCGTCATGCATCTATGTTTAATGGTCTATATGGACGATACAATCAATGAACCACAGTCTTGTTTTCCTCAGTTTGATTTACTTTAAGAGACAATGGATTCAGCTGCTGACCTCTGCACGTCTATTTTTGTGACCGCAGTATGCGATTAAGATAATCTGGAGCTAACTGGTTTCCACATTATGTATGTCACACGCACACGTATTCCACTGTGTGTGTGTGTATGTGTGTGTGTTTACATGTGTTTATAAATGTACCTGTCAACAGCTGTGCCTCCTCCTGTGAACACAGAGAGGCCAGTATAAACAGATCATAAACAGATGATGAATGATAATATAGTTAATAACATAGAACTTGTCTTCATATGAGAAAACACAGTTGATAAATAGTGCAGAATTGATTAGCAATTACACATCTTTTCAGCTCCACACTGTATAGTACTATCAAGTGTTTCCAATAAATGCTGAATAGGGAGACGACTGATGGTCGTCCTGCTCTCTGTGGTGTCCCACATAGGTCAATTTGTGGTCAACATTTTTATATTTATCATTTTTTAGGTTATGTAACACATACAACAAAATGAACACAGGAACTATTGCTCTGTATTTTGTTTTTTTTCTTATCATGTTCACTTCTCACAGCTCATCCTCTTGTGGTTGCCCCTCGGGAGGAAGGGCTATCCTGGGTTCTGACGTCAGGCTTTATGGGTAAGTAAACAGAGACTAATCGAGGGAAGAGCCACCATGTAAACAGAGCTGTTGTCACTGGCAATGAGATTTAGATGAGGAGACAAACATGGGCTTAAGGTCAAGTTTGGGAGAAAAAAAAAGAAGAAGAATAGCAGCGAGGGACTGAGATTTGGTGTTGAATATCTTCTTTTCCCATAGTGATTCAGTGTGAATGTGAAGCAATAGTCCATGAGACCCCTGAGGCAACACAGTTCAAACATTGTTTTTTATCTTGGTGTGACAAGGATCTGGGTGGACTGCCTTACTCAAAAACAGTAACGCTGCAGTACTGAAGGATGAAGGATGTTATACAGGGTCAGAAAGCTCAGAGTCATGCTCTCCAAGTCAATCTGATCCATTCACTGCAGATTACATAAGAAAGTTTTCATTTCATAACCAAAGAAAAATTTAATTATTCAGATGTGAATGTGTGTTCATGATTTAATTGGATGTTTTAGTGCGACCATCTTTCGTTAACCTCCTTCATAATGAGGTAAATGCATTAGGTACCCTCAGCATTAAAGGCTTATATCACAGAAACACACCATGATTTAGACACATGCATCATTTTCACCAGCTCAAAGCTTAAATTATTGAATTTACCACAGATAAAAACAACAACAACTTGGTTATAGTGCATTTGAAACTTTTTTGAAAAGCTTCATATTAAGGTAGTTAGAGTTGAAAATAAATACGTCACGTGACCTCTTCATTACACAATCTTTAAATCAACGTCTTCCGGTCAAGTCTGCTCCACATGTTTTGGGAACTTGTGATGTTCTGGTAACGAAGTGTTAATGTTGTTTGTGGAGTGAAACTGAATTGTAAAAGCAAAACAAAAAGAAATGGGTAAGATGAGACAGTTCATGTGCACACACTTCCTCTGGATTAGGCCCCGGTTTAGTAGGTTCATACAGAACCGGCCAATTAACAGTGTGGATGTCTCAGATTTATGTTTTGTTTACTCTGAGCTCTTCTTAACTTAAAACACTGTGTATCTGTGCAGATTGACTGACATTTTTCAACTCAGCTTTTTCATAGATAAGTGAAACTAGTTGTAACTGTAAACAAAGTATTGGTCTTGTGTTGTGTGTGGTGTCTACAGTCCCGCTGCCACTCTTCCTCCCCTGTGTCTCCTCACTGTGTCCTTTTCCCACAGAAGACTTATTTACAGCAGCAAAAGCTCAGAGAAGCAGGTTCATATCAGGAAAGTTGCTGGTTCAAATTTAACCTTCCTGAGACACTGTCAGTCTGCAGTCACAGGACATTTAACTGTAGAGCTGTCAGTGCTGCAATGTAATTAGGTTGAAGTTATAACTTTGCTTAATGGTTTTGATTTTATTTTCTTGTTTGTGTGTTTTTTCTCACTGAAAGAGAATTGTCCTGTGTATCTGATTTATGTTGGTGGTCCCTGCTCTTTTCTACTACAGGCAACTTGCATTTTCTTTCCTCAAAGAAAAACATTAAATAATTTTTGTCATCTTGATTAGTTTGTCTCTGAGGCAAATTATTTGTATTTAAACAGTTTGACATTAGTTGTAAATACGTTTTTTGGGGTTTTTTTTTGCTGTGTGTGTTTGATATCTGAACACATTCAGTCTTGGTATGTGGAGCTGCATGCGGCCGGAGGACAAAGGTGGGTTGGGCTTCTGCCATTGGCTCATGTAGGATGAGGTGGTGTGTTGCATCCCTGACTCATGACTCAGTGTTTTCCATGTGCACGTACTCGCACATATTCCTTTGTGAATGTCAGTCTGACTGAGTTTTTTTGTGTGAGCTGGGGCAGGTTCAGCGTGCAACCTGTTAAAACTAACGATGTTGGCCATTCTGCAGTAACAAGGATTAGTCACAGTTAAGATTAAAGTTTCTCAGTTTCCCTTAAGTGTTTTGCAATCATCTGACTCAGGTCTGAGTGATTGGCAGAGGCCAACACAGTATTAGTTCTTCTTTGGAAAAAAGGATGATGAAGAAGGTGTGAATCCTTTCACTGTTCGGGGCAATTGCTGGAAGAAAGAGTAATGGAAAATCGTTCAAAAGTGAATTTTACACACCCTAAAATTAGAAAAATTGAAGCTGCTATTCTCAGACACTTATGAGGAACATTATTTTAACTTTGTAAAGTCAAACTTTCCTGTACTGCCGTTCCTGATGTTGTTTATCTAAATGTAATACGGTCATGTGACCTAAAGTAAACGGTAATTAAAATATCTGCACAAAACTCTGGGAGACACAGTCTAAGATGAAGCATATACAGTTAGAAAATGGAGAAATATTAAAATGTCAGTCCTAGTATTGACCCCAAGGGTGCAGCTTGAACAGTTGAACAGTTGCTGTAATGAAACAACCAACTGGATCTAAAGAAAGAAACACCCTGCTGCCTCATGGGAGGAAGTGTGGCTGGTTTGAAAGACCCTTATTTCAGTCTGTACCACCTCTGACTTTGTGATGTGGCAGTTGATTTCGTTTTATGGCGATCAATCACATGGTACGGTTGAAGATGTTCTTCACAGATATAAATATCACAGCTGTGTGTACATCCTTTAAGATTCGGACTGCAGTAATAAAGTACATTTTCGTATCACTACAGCCTGTCCTTTGCCCTTTGCACTCTTTAATGTTAGCTTACAGAAACTGTTACCTAACTTCATCACTGTATAGAAGATAGACTCCATTAAGCTGTTTTCACTGACCTTTGTTTTTATGTGCGCTATCTCAGGTGCTTTCCACCCAGTCAGAGGCATGCAGGTTATAAACTCGCCAGTGGGAGCTGTAAAGTTGACTGGAGTGTGAAATTTAAACAACCTGAGGGAGGGACGAAAAACAGAAAGTGAGATAAAGACAGAAAAAAGGATTTAAAAGGCTGTATCACCGTTCAGGCCCTGAAGTCAAATATGTTCTTTGTTTTTTTACAATCATTTTCCAAACCTCGGGCTCTATTTTTAGTCTTCAGCTGAACAGAGAACGTGTGTGCTGTGACCTGACTCTGACTTTCATCGGTGGTTGTGTGTCGGGGGATAAAAGCCTTGTTCACTGTACATTTTGTTCTTTTAACCGCAGCCTCTCTCGATAAGAGGAAGTACACCAACGCTCTGCAGACTTGACCAAGCCAACTGCAATGAGCGGGTCATGAAGTGGTGATGACAGGCAGAAATATAAACAGACACCTTATCAGGGGTTGTGTTTCATTTCTTCCTCATGTAACGTTATTATAATCTGTTCAGGATCACAGACTTGCTTACAGAAAGCAGTTTCATATACAAGAACTTAATGACAAAACACACTGCCACCAAAGTTCATCGTGAAGTCCTGACATTTACTTTTCTTAAGATGACTCTTTATACCTGCACCAGTCTTGTCATATTAACCATATATTATTAAACGCTCATAATGATGAACACCCAGACAATTATTATCTCCAATGAAAATTTCAGCAATTTTTCATCTCCAGCTGCAGCACACAGATGTTTTCAGCTGTGATAAACCAGCTGAATGGCAGACACACAACCTCACTACCTTGTGAACACAGTGAAGCATTTAGCAGTTAAATAGCCAGATATTTCCTTTAGGAGTTGGTGGAAACAAGGGGTTTAAATGTTGGACTTGTATTGTCAGGATGATATGAGACGAATAAATGCTAAGTTTACTCTGTCTGCAAACACAAACTACAGCAAAAAAATTCCTCACAACATCTTTATTAGGCAATAAACTACTGCTCTCTGTAACCTCTGACCCCTGAGAACCTAATAGCATTAGCTGCTCTTTAATGACACTGACATTTTAAATGTCTTTCCAGTTGTTGGGTGTGTTTACCTGACATTTACAGCGCCTCAGACCAGATGTGGAATCAAACGTGAGGCTCCTCTCAAACATCCATTCGTCAAACTAGCATGGACACATGGAGGAGGCCACTGACACAGCTGTCTCACTCCTTGTACCAACTCCTAAGATTTAGTGGGCACTTCCCATGGAAAACACAAACTCGAAATGCATCCCAGATGATTTTCTGCATAGCTGAACCGTCCCGAGTTTTCAGTACAGCACATATGCGACATGTTATGCTTGTTTACGCTTAGCAGTATCGTGGGAGGGAGTAGAAAAGAAAATTTGGACTAGGATGGTGGAAGTTTTCTCTTTTTCATTTAAATATAAAAAGATTTGTTCACTTGACCCCTGACTAACTTTGCTTTCATATTGGACACCTTTATTTATTTTATTTATTTATTTATTATTAAAACTAAATAAATTCGATAGTCATAGTGCATAATCAAAGTTTTGTATGTGAAGCCTGCACTGCAAAACCCCTTCAGGCACTGGGACTGTTGCTGTATATGAGAGTTTGTGATCCATTGTGCATAAGCCTTCTCTCTTTTGCCAGCTAGAAGTGAAAGCGAAAGTCTTTACTGTGCTGAAAGATGGTTACACAAAGATAAGTAAAGATAGGACAAATCTGTGGTCAGCATGTTCTTGTAGTGCTAAGTCTCCAGAACTAAATAAACCTCAGAAAGTCTCTGTGTGGTTACGACTACCTGAGGCTCCACCCCTCATAGATACTACTCATAAATCCTCAAATCTCTGTTTCAACCACTCAAAGCGTCACTGTGGCAGATGATGTTATCACATGTTAAGATGTTATCACATTAGCAGTGACAGAGATAAGAGTTGCCGTTGTTAAACTGGCCAATGTTAATCGTAATGCTGCAATGTTGTTCACTGCAGCATTAAGATGTGGACTCTCCTTTTTTTTCATTTTCATCCACTTTAAGTTCCTTGTTCAACTTTACAAGCAGTGAAACCAGGGAATTTGGAAACTTGAGTGTCTCCACAGACACATTTTCTATGGAAAGACAGACCGACAGATGAAGAATATTTTGTCCATCTCAATTTCATGGCACGATTTCATTTGCCACTTAACACTGCACTGAGAGACTGTGGGTTGTTGTAACAGGAATGTGCTTGTCTGATGAATGTTCTGTACTGTAACCCAGTGAGGTAAATCACAGGGGGAAATTGCAGACTAACACGAAAACCTGCACTATCTCTCCACGGCTGAGGGCTGCTGCTGTAAACAAGCAGCTGTAAAATGGCTCTGTCAGTGGTGCCACCATGACCTTGCATAATGATCAGCTATGTAACAATACAGTAGGAACAAACAAATGTGCACAAACAAATTCTGGTTTAACAACAGAGTGAATGCAGGTAACTTACCTTGAGCATTCATCCACCGGCTTATCTGTGCAGGGTCGCAGGGGGACTGGAACCGATCCCAGTAGACACAGGGCGAGGGCCAGTCCGTCACAGGGCCGACATCTGCAGACAAACAACATTTAAATACTCACATTCACACTTTGGTATTTAAGAGTCTACACAAGGGGAACATGCAAAAATACACACAGAAATGCTCCAGGCCTGGATTCAAACCCATTGACTTCTTGCTGTTAGGCTAACCACTGTACCACCGTCTCACCCCCTGACTTTTAGCTGATACTAGTTAGCCCATAATGAAACACAACGACAGCTGGGTGGACTGTCATATTTTGAACACACATTCATGGTCCTCACAGGATGAATCATATACAGACAGTGAAATCTTTCAATATAGGCACAATATTTTCTTCGCACATTCACAATCCCTCTGACTTTTCTTTTGCTGTTCAAACAGAGTGTCATAATGAAACTTAAATTCTTTGCTTTATGACCAAACAAAAACTGACTCTCTCATTGACACCTGTTAAATGCTGCTTGGCAAATGTTCCTGTGTGAGCCACTTAACTAAGGTGGGAACATGAAAAGCATTACAGTCAAATATTAAATGTAATATCATTGTTACCTTTGTAATTGTTATCATGTTAGCATGCATAGCATACATTGAGTCAAAGCAAAGCCTTAGAGAGCTTCTAGCACAGCAGTGGACTGTTAGTGCTGTGTTTTTCTGTATGGGAATGTATCCTATTATTATTTTTACTGTATACTTTTAATTTTATCCATGCACTCTACAAAAAGGGACAGAGCTGCCTCTGTTTCCTTCAGTCTGCTGGGGGAGGAAGTTTGGGAAAAAAGTAGGCAAAGAGGCTGGATAAGCTTGTTAAGAAGGCTGGCTCTGTGATCAGAGTAAGGATGGACTCTCTGGGGGAAGTGGTGGAGAGATACACAATGAGGATGGTAGAGGTCATTCTGAACAACACAGATCATCCACTTCATCAACACCTTGATGGACCAAAGAAGCAGCGGTGGTGGACGGCTACTCTCTCTTCGTTACAGGACAGAGAGATACAGAAGATCTTTTATACCCACAGCCATCAGGCTTTTTAATTCTTCTGCAAATGGTAGATGAGCTGACAGACAAATTAATTTCCCTTTGGGATCAATAAAGCAATTATGTATTCTTTATTAGCTCCTTATCCACATCAAGGGCAACAACAACTGGCCGTGAGGTCACAACTGGAGGAGTGCAGTGTTCAGCTCATCTCCCTGGAGAGGATACGATGTCAGCTGGTCTGTACAGGCGAGCAGGGTTGTTTTTGAAGAGTCAGTGCAGCAACTTCAGTCTGAGGCATGGACTGTATGTTTTTATTTAAGACGAAGAAAAATAAGACAGAAAAAAAAACATCTGCCCCTGTTTCAAATATCAGATTGTCTAATAGTTGTAAACACTGCAGTTTATATGTAGCCAAAAAAAGAGTTCATATGGGTGCAGACAAAGAACAAAAGACACGTGATGGATAACACATTGTGATGATGAAGAACAATAATGTTATTATGAGCCATAATAAGAAGCGACAAGTGTTATTTTACACATTTTAAGAAGGTGGTTATTTTCACTATAGTTTTTTAATTATCATTATGGATCGTGACCTCCCTGTGTCTTCTCTCCTGGCACGTGTTGATAACACGCCCTCAGGGTTTTGCCGAGGGGATGTGACTTTGTGGAATTACAGCCTGTTTGCTACTGATAGATGGGGTGAAACAGAGGACAACCTCCCTCCT
>OMNW01010262.1:17980-43741 GCA_900303245.1 Selene dorsalis
AAGCAGTCTCAAATGTGCTGCTGCTGCTGCTGCTGTCAAAACATGAATGAAAAATGAAAACTAACAGTGAGCACAACTGGCATCAAACAAAATATATTATGAATGAAAATCCAAATCTAGCAGAATGGATCAACCCAATTTCTGAACATCTGCAGGATGAACAGTTTCAGTTTTATTGCTTTCATCGTCAATCATCAACTAATAGTAAACACTGTAAATCGCAATTTCCCTATGATTTATTTAAAGGAGTGCTCTCATGTATAAGGTGTTATTGTGGCTGCAAAAGCATTCAAATGTGATACGTTAACATGTTAATATGAAAACATATGCTAAGTTATAAGTAGCTGTAGCTGCATTGCTTAATCCTTCATGTATGATTTCTGTAATAAACTGTAGTAAAGCGTTGGTACTACTGTTCCATCTCTATGGTTCACATCAGACTGTGACAATCGCCTTGCCGATGTTGTCTCCCTGCAGCAACCCCATAAAAGCAGCTGGCATGTTTTCAAATCCTTTTGTGATGTGCTCCTGAATCCGCAGTTTGCCCTGCAGAAGCACAGCAAATAAGAAAAAGGAACTCACAAACATTTCATCAGAAACGTGGGTAATCATTAATAATATTTGTCGACCATGATGACGTTCCTGAACGTCAGGTGTCGTGGTAGATTGTTTTCAGTCACTAACCTCCTTCAGCCATCCCATCAGTCTCTTGAGGGATTCGGGATGCTTGTGCTCCCACCTGGTCTGCATGAAGCCCTCCATCTTCAGCTGCTTGAAAATCATGGTCAGATGAGGATACGGGCCTGAGAGAGAGAGAGAGAGAGACAGAGAGAGACAGATGTTGAAGAAAGATGCCAGTAACTTTTTTCTGTAGCACTGCATCGCCCTCTAGTGAACAAAAGTGTTACTACATGTGCAGTTTACACATTTGTGGCTGCACTTCACGGTGTTTTACACAATCTGGCATCCAATTTAAGTGGTACGATTAGACTAAATTACAGAAGTGATGTGCACACCTGTCTGAGGAGTGGTGTCATTGTACACAGAGATGCTTCCACACACGGCTATTCTTCCAAAGTTCTTCATTTGTTGCACGGCCACAGTTGAAAAAGCACCTCCCACCTGAAATCAAGACAGACATGTCAGTTATACGGATTTTAACAGAGTTGTAAACAAATGAAGAAGTGTAATGACTGTCACCGTTGCTTACGTTTTCGAATAAGCAGTCGTATCCCTCTGGGGAAGCCTTCTTCAGCGCCTCCTCCAGGGATCCAACGGTCTTGTAGTTGAAGGCCTCATCGAAGCCCAGCTCTTTCAGGAAGGCCACCTTGGCGTCAGATCCAGCTGAACCCACCACCTTGCAGCCCTTGATCTTGGCAATCTGGCCCACCACAGAGCCCACTGCCCCCGCTGCAGCATTTACCAGCAGGGTCTCGCCTTTCTGGAGTCCCAAGACCTCCTCGATCCCGTACAGCGCTGTGAGTCTGGAGACGGAGAAAGAGTAAAAATCCATCCTCTAAAAAGCTGAACAACGAGAGGGTGTGCGTTTTTCATGAATTCTCCACTGGAGCCTCTGTGACCTTTGTAAAGTAAACTCTTTGTAATTGCTTCCATGGCGAGGCTATCAGTGTGTCTAAGGTGACTTCAGCTCACCAGTGAACAAAACATCTGGAGCCTGACCTGTTTATTTTCTCGAAGGAAGACAAAGCCCAGCTGTTCTCCTGAGCTGAGCACGTCTGAAACAGCTGAGAAACAACACTCTCCTTTTTCCAGGTTAAGCAGGGAAAAGCCAACGCGTTGTTCAGATTATTAATCTCCTCTGATATTTACTCAGGAGACATGACCACATTAACTTAATACGCACTTATACACTTTTACTTCTGCTTTGTAGCACTTGTAGCTTCCTGTATTTATGAAAGCTATTGGTGCACGTGCTATCTGTACTGTGTCTTTGATGTTGACTCAGCAGCAACACACTTGGGGAAACAATATCTTAATGCCTCAGCGTCTGTCCTACCCTGGCATGCCGATGGTGCCCAGAGCCAACGACAACGGGACGTCTTGAGGCCAGTCAGGCATGATGGGAATGAGGTCTGTCCCATCACAGACTGTGTGGGTTCTCCAGCCGCAACGACCAATAACATGGCTTCCCACAGGAAATGCTGGATTTTTACTTTGGATCACTCTGCAGAGGAAAACAACAGAAGAAGAATGTGATGTGTCAGTTACCTGAATTAGTAACCTGTCTCACCCTTTTCTAATCAAATCCATGGTATCACATGTACGGCACAGACACGACAAACAAAACTCAGTTTAAGTTCATTTTTGCTAAAGTAAAGACAAACCCACCACATTGGGTCGAATGATCTGATTATTTTGACGTGCTTTGGAAAATTTAGCCACCAAATCGTTTGTTCGTCATGTTTATCAACACAAAAACATTCCCGCAGACACAGATGGAGCGTCTGATCACGCTGCCAAGAACATTTCAGTGGTCCAATTTCACTCTTGAGTCACTGGGAATCAAAGGCTGCAGTAATTAACAACAGTTGTAGATCCGGCTCTTTTTAAAGGAAACATCAGGCACGCAGATTAAATCATCTTGACAGATTAAATCATTTTGACAGATTAAAGATAAGTTCCTGTGTGTGTGTGTGTCATTACTTGGCCACTTGAGCTCCGATCATCACATCGCCTTCTTTCATGCTGACTTTACTGAATGGCCTGATGGGACAGATGTAGCATTACGTTACATGTTATGCAGATTTTTTCCATTAAGGACTGAGTTTGTAATATTAGAGGAGACACTGTGATCATCCTCAACGTTCCTCTGACTCTGCTCACCTCATGTACGGGTCCACGCTGAGAAACACAGCCTCCAAAAGCACCTCTGCAAAAAAAAACCAACAACTCAGTTAGGAAAACAATGACTTTATTGCTTTATGCAAATACCACCAACTGCCTCACCTCCATCTTTGGGCTCAGGAAGCTCCTCCACCTTGAGCGCAAAGTCGCTGTCCTTTGGGAAGCCCTCAAAGTGCTTGGTTAGGATCCATGTCTTAGCCTGAACCATGACTGGGTATTTATGTGTGATGGCTTCACAAAAAAAAACCTAGAAGAAGACACAAAAGACTATGTGAAATCAACTTTTGGTGTCCTGTTAAAGCAGCGATAGCAGCAGTGGGACTGTGCTGTGATAAATTAAAGACAATCCCCTCAAGTCTCAGGTTCTGACATGATCTATGATTATACGTTCATGCGATTTTATAGTGAATCCGGCGTCTGTTAAACAAAACAGTAATTCAAAAGGAATGCATTTACGCACGCCTACACACCAACACTTTACACCTACACATACAAACAGTAATCAGTAAATCCGGTAAGATCAGTCGACATTTAGAGGAAGTAACAAATCAATAAGCTTATATGCGATTATATCAATATGAATGTTATCTGTTACATAACTCAGATTGTTGATTCGAAAACAAAGAGTGAAAATGAGAAGTGAAATCCCTGCTGTGAGTCCGTGCATCCACTGATGCCTTCTCTTTCCTAAAATAGCAAGTAAACTAGGTCATTTAACTGGTTGTATCAAAGTACTTACCGGTCGCAGCTGCCCAGAATGAAATGGCAAAAGTTTAAGCTCGGTGCGGATATGGGGCTGTTGAGAGCGTGTGAGGAGAGAGAGCGGGAAACGAGCCTCAGTCGAAGCACCTGAAACGGCTGAAAATTGAGCGCTGCCTCTGACGCAATGACGAAGGACGTTTGTCTGTCCCCGCGCGCAGCAGACGTCAGTGGGCCACCAGAGCAGACATCAGAGCTCCCTCCTCGGCTGTTGGTGGCGCTGGTTGCACCTCCGCCGCCATTTTGAAGCGACGAAGAAGACGAACAGGCCGTTTGGATGTTTGGCGCGGACAGCTAACCAACCAGCCAGGAAAGGAGTGCTAACGAAACGGAGCAAAAACAAGTAAGTAATGCAGTACCAAGTTGACGTTGACGGTGGCACATCAAAGTAATTATTTTCGATACGACTAATAACAGGCATCGTAGTTAGCACCGAGCTAGCTATACTTCCTAGCTTAAACTAACGTCTAATAGCAACAGTTAACTTTAGCTGAAGAGGTCAACGGCTGTTTGACCGACTCCGGTTCCTTGTTCAATCCGAGTTTAAACTGGAGCTGAAGACGCGGTGACACTGGGGAGACTAGACATCTTTTTTTTTCTTTTTGTGATATTGTAACATAATTTTGGTCAGATACTGCAGCTGTTCACGAGACACAATCCACAGCCACCGCCATCCAGCAACGATGTGGTATCACTGCTGGATGTCTTGACCAGGGTTGCTCCTATTAACACATTTCCCTTCGATACAGTTACGAATAAATATTAATTATCTGACAAACTTAATTTTCCTTTTTCATTGTTTCCCCCCCGTAAACTGCACTCGGCACAGTGCAGACTTCACTGTAACGTCCTTACCCGTGTCAGTAAAAACAACTTGTGGAAATAGCTTTGCATATAGAAAGAGGTTTTTAACTGGTTTCAGTGGTGTTTTGTCTCATGTCTAAAGAAAAGAGGGAGGTGTGCCAGTCTGGACCAGTTGTGGTAGAAAGGTTTGGATAGGACTTTGATTCTTTAAAAATTATAATGTTCAGATTTGGTTAAAGCTGCTTTAGAGAGGTTTTGTTTAAACATTATTGCCATTTAATGATTCTAGCCATAGTCTGTGGTGATATTACTTTATTGTTATATGTATTATTTTGAGAAGTGTTTTTAGTCTCAATCAGTTGAAACACCTCTCAGTAAAACACAGTTCAGGACTATTATAAACTATAGTTGACTGTAACGGTAAACTGATGTTTCTTGAAGTAATAAACTTTTAACCAATCAAACTGTATTTTGTATTCTCTACAGTTCATAATGTTAGTAGTAGCCATTAATAGTGTTTCATACAGCTAATGTAACTAAAAGAAACAAGGGTGCAATTGTGGGTAAAGCTTCAAAGAGCTGTAATCGCTTTGCCATATTTTTTCTTTTGCTTTGTTTGTATTTGTTTTCACCTTATTCTCTGTAATCCCCGTTGTGGTGCTGTGTGACTATCTAGCACAGTAACAAGGGGGAAACGGGTTGCTGAACCACCATGTTAAACGGTGGCCACTTTGTGGAGGCACTGGGCCGTCTAGGTTATCCCGGGGCATCATCTCTGAAGGCGTCGGAGTTCGACTGGCTGTTTGACTGTGCTCCGGAGAACCTTCACTTCTTGCGCTTCGTCTGTCGGACGCTCACCCAGAACAATGTTCTCACCGTGGAGGAGGCACGTGCTTTTCAGGAACTACGGAAATCTGGCAAACCAATTCTGGATGAAGCAGCCTTGGGCGAGGTCCTAAAAACCATCGGCCTACCAGATGGGCCTTCTTCTTCAGCTTCATCCTCTGTGTTTGCTACAGAGGGTCATGTGACTGTAGAGGACTTGGAGGCAGAGCTCCAGGCGCTGCGTAAAGAGAAAGAGCTGAAGCAGCGACGCTATAACAGGTTGCAGATTCTGGCCACATCCCGTGCAGATGTTGACCTACGACTCAATGCGGAGCTGGAAAATGCTGCGTGCAAGCTAAAGGAGACCAGTAGTTTTATTGGGGCTGAGAACGCCGACACCAACGCTCTGTTGCAAAACCTAACAGATGAGGTTAGCAAGCTTGCTTCGTATCTCCCTGCTAAGCAAAAAATAAAAGGAGAACCTGTGGACCCACCAAACCTCTCAGTCTCCAAAGGCCCCACCGTCCTCCTCTCTCAAATGTCCTTGGATCCCTACCTGCATCAGGAGGAACTCAACACTAAAACGCTCGCCACCTTCACTCAAAAGCATTTCTTCCAGGGCATCTCAGACATTGTTGAGACGTCTTGCTCTGAGCGCTTCCAGGTCCTCGACCTCAGTTCTTGTGAGGATGAAGAAGAGAAAGAGATGGAGCGAGAGGGAAGAGAGAGTGAGGAGCGAGTGGTGGAGCGGAGGAGGACGGAGATGGCTAGACTTCAGTGGTCCCACATTGTGACCCAACACCAACTGATGCAGGCCGTGGCAGAGGAGAAGAGCGTTAAGGCTGGGCTGGATTTTCTCTCACAGAACTCATCTCATACCAAGGTAAAGCAGACGCATACTACAGTGTGGTGTATATTTATATTCTTATCTGTTGTAAATGGCATCACCATTATCATTGTTTATGTTTCTGGAATACACACTCATGCCCTCCCTCATCATCTTCACTTCATCAGAGCATTTCCACCTCCTCTTCCCTGCAAGTGCGTGAAGTCGTGTCCAGGAAGGAGCTGCAGGCAGTGGAGGCAGAGCTGGAGGCTCTGCTTCATGGACCAGTGCCCACTGCACTTAGGGAGTCAGCCAGGCTGCTTAATGTGCCAGTAGTGAGAGGGGACCTGGCTCTGCAGCTGGCCAGGCAGGACTACTATACCTCTAGACAGGACCAGGTTAGTGGATGATGTCTCACATTTCACCTTCAGATTTACTAGCCTATGAAATTTATTACATATATATAATTTTTTGCAGTCTCACAGTTCAGAGTCAGCTAGTTAACACCACAGTGATGGAGATGTTATGCTTTGCTTTTAGTTTAATATGATTTTCATACTAATGTATAAGTATCCAACAAAATAATTAGAGATATAAAAAATGATGGTTTGATCCATGTGTCCATAAGAAGCATGTGAACTGCTCTCTGAAGACACGAAACTACATCTGTCACTGTAAGAGAAGAAATATGGAAACAAAAAACAACCACAGTCAACTGAAATGTAAACCTGTCCACCCAGGTTCGAGACTACCTGCTCCGTCAGAAGGCGTCCTTTGACCTGGTCCTTCTGGCTCAGGAGATGGAGTTGAGGAGGTGGAAGACATGTCTGAAGCAGCTGGATGAAGTAAACGGCAGAATGTTAAAGGAAGGTGAAGCAGCAGCCCTCAGGACCGAGTCCCTGTCACACCCTGATCTGGCTATTAACCCCAGGCCCAATCCTATCATCAGCTGCAAGGACGCAGCCTTCAGCAGGTAACAACACTCAGAGCTGAAACTTTATACTTTTTCCTTAATGTCAGCATTTTAGAAGTGTGTGTCACCACTGCTTTAATGCCTGTATTGTTTATATGCTACCTGTCTTACTTTGGAGTGTAACTCTGTATTAACCCAACGCTTTCTTCAGGCTGCTCCAGATCCTCGACCACAGTTCAGACCGTGGTCGAGCTGAGCCTTTCCGGACATATGAAGCACTGGACCAGGCTGCGTGTGACCTGGGAGGCAATCTCCAGGTGACCCGAGATGCCCTGGCCGGTGCTGGTCGTGAGCAGCACTACGTAGCTGCTCGTCTTAACGGCGACTGTGAGGCACTCCACAGGGCCATGTACACAGAGCTTCAGCAGCTGGTCCTGGGGCCGCAGGTACGTGCAACGGCCAAAGCTGACCAGGAGCTGCTCTGTCCCAATGCACAGGTGGGTTTGTTTCCTTTTGTTTCACGGCATAGTCACCTCAGTCCATCATTCAGAGCGCCTGTCAGAGGCCATCCTTGATGTGAGTCAGTTGAGTTTTAAATTACTCATCACTAATGGTGAGGGAAGCTGGTGGCACAATATGTTTCCTTTTCACACTGATAACAAGTCACCCTGTCAGGTACTTCATGTAGAGAGACACGGGTGTTTTAGTGTAAAAGCACTGTTTGAAAAATGGCTTGCTTTTGCTCCATGACACAAGGACTTTTCATTTGATGCTGTTTTAATGTTATTGTGTAGTTAATGCCACATTCTCAACTCTATCTCCTCTGCTGCAACTTCTCTAAAGCAGGACAGAAGTAAATCTATGTTGAATTTTGTTCATTGTCCCACCACCTCAGTTCATAGCCAATAGGACATCATACAACAGTGTCTATCAGTCTGTTTGTGTCCATGTAATTAGCACTGCATATATGTTATCAAGACATCTCATTTTAACAGAATTATCTACCAGTTTAGTGAAGTAATAGCATAATTGATCTTATTTGCATGTTACTTATTTGTTGGTAGGTTGATATTTGCTCACTAAGACTCTTCCTGTTCCACGTCTTTGTTCATTTCTTATTCTTCACTTTGTCTTTCCAGGAGCTGACAGCAAAGCTTGTGGAAGCAGAGTCTCAGCTGCAGAGTTTGCAGCATGTAATGCAGGAAATCATGGGGGAGGTTAAAACCAAGCGTTCTCAGCTGGAGCGTAATGCCCTCCTCAGGCGAGAGAGACAATTATACAACTATTTTCACTTGGATGCCCGCCTATTGCAGAAAATAGTAGAAGATCTGGAGAGCAAAATGGCAGCGAGGAGAGGGCAATGAGAGTCAAATCTACCAGAGTGGTTGGGGAGCTTTTCCAGCCAACTCAAACTTGATGTCTTGTTTCTTGGCTGAGGGAGACAACCTTTGTAATTGGAGCTCAAAGAGATGCTGATCTCAGAAGTGCACTGTGCCTTTGGTGGAGGAGGGTTCCTGATTAAGCCCTACTCTGCTACAAAGTGTGAAATTTACTCAGAGTTTGAACCTTCACTTGGTTTGTGTGGGAGATGGAGATCATCCCCCAGAGTCCTCATTGACTCATCTTTGGGATAAAACTCAACATGGGTGAATTATTTGTTATGTAAAAACAGTGCTGCCTGTACAATGACTGATTAATTTGAGTCCCTATTAAAAACTAAGAGTTTAAACGTAATAAGTAATAAGAGAAAAAGTTTGGATTTTAGTGTGTTATGTTCTAATGTTTCCTGTTTCCTCCTTAAGTCACATAATAAATAAAGTCAACAGTTATGTAAGTTAATTTGTGAATTTTTATTCCATTTTTGATGATAGAAATATACAGGCACACTTGCTATAACTTGGACGATCACCATTTTAAAGCAGGTCTTTGTGTAACTGACCAGACTCTCCATTTGTCCATTGAGATCCACAGGTAGGGAGAGTAACAGCAGCTCTGCTAGGGAGAGGAGATGGAGCGCTCTAGCAGCAGGTTGTACTCAGGACCTCTGTCTCAAGCGGCCCAGAGGGTTCTGGCTGCTCTTCGGTCCCAGAGGAACAACTCCCACACTCGCAGGCAAAGTCAGTCAGGGAACAGCCAGAACAAATCTTACTTAAGCTTGTAGCAGTGTATCATGCTCAAAGAAATTATGTTCAGCCTCAAGCAAACTGGTTTATCATTTAACTCGTGTTCATGGTATTTACATTATTCTTGTTACTGCGTTTCTGCATCGAACTTTTCTAAATTCATAGTTCTAGCTTCACTCAACTTAAGTTCTTCAAGTGGTATTTTTGAAAGTAGTAAGAAATATTTTTTTAGCTAAGTAACATTTAGGGTGATCATAAAATATGCATAACAATTGTTGCTCCTGGATACTGCATGCTATTTTTAGCCTTTTGTGGGAGTTGTGGAGTTCATCGTTGAACAAAACAAACTGATGTTATATGCCAACTTTATAAATCACAGTGACAAGCTGCACTTCTTAACAGAACCATTGTGTTAGAAAATTTGCCACATGAGTTTTCACATGTATTGTTTGTATAAAGAGTAAAAGAAGGAGCTGGGTGTAGATTTAACAGGTCTGAGTTGTTTTCTATATTTTTTGCTTCTCAATTAGACATAAAAGTTATTTAATACTTTTAATAGCTTCTGTTTTTCCCTAAGAGACTGTGATGTTTGCCTTGTTTGTTGTTGTGTGTGGTAGTGGTGAGGTATTTTGGCAGCCAGAGGGAGCTTTGGGCTCAGAGCGGCAGCAGCATGAGTCAGGAGGAGAAAAGAGCCAGTGACACGGATCAGTGAGTAGAGGCTACACTCAGTTACCATGACTCAGTTACCATGACATGCACTTGTGTTCAGTTATAGTATCCATTTATCAATACATTCACATCACCATTTTACATATTGTCATGGCACATTTAAGTTTTTGCCTGAGTACAGTAGTGCAGATGCATCCTGGTCTGCACAATGACACAGCAAACACCGGCAGTTAAAAATCAGTATAGTTCAAGGGCAGGAGGACATCATGGGATTTTTATCCGTAGTGTTTGTAGTATTTGGATCGCTTTGAAATAGACACAGTCAACGCTTTCTTATATTGAAAAATGTTGTGCATTCGTATACTAACACTATTACAAATCCAAATCCTGAATGCAATTGGTGCAAGTGTGAAAAAGAAAAGGTCAAATAAATCCCTCTCCCAATGCCACGGTTCAGGCCGTGGTCCAGACCTCAGGTGTCCTCATTTTCCACCACTCACCGTGACTCTTCCATCGAGGGACCGAGCTCTCAGACCTCGGCCTACTATCAGCACTTGCAGACACCAGAAAGCTCCCTGTCATCCCAGGCTTCCTCCTGTTTCCCCTCCCGCTGGGATCCCTCTCTCCAAAGGCAAACGTCTCAGACTGGAGCCTATTATCAGGGCTCACAGACTTATTCCCATGGAAAGTGCTCCGAACCCCCTGCTCACCAGTCCAGCCAGGCTCTGTCGTTCTGGCAGCATGAAGTTGCTAAGATGGCAGCCTGCGTCTCCCATAGAGACGAATACACCCTGTCCCCCCAAATACCAGAGAGACTGTCTGAAGTTCAGTGCAGAACGTAAGTAGCAGAGGAAATATTCATAGCATTATAAGGTGTAGTATTTAATGTCCCCAGGTATTAGCACAAAGGCATGCAGTAACTGTGTTGTGTATTTGCCCTTTAAGATACCCATATGCTGTATAACTTTGAGACATAGTTTGGTGCTGATGTTCTGCTGCCGGTCTCGCGAAAAGCAGGGATTTTATAATTTGCATACTAATTTTCGTCTCTCTCTCATAGCTCCAGTGAAGAAATCAGGCCGTCTTTCATTCTCAGTCTTTCTCCGGACGAGAGTCCTGACGAGGTATTGTTCCCCATGGTCCAACACCCCCATACTCATCAAGAGGAGCCTGATTTGACTTGTCATGCTGTCTCATCCTGCCTTAAAATAAGTGTTGAGACACATGATAAAACATCAGTTGAACTGAAAGAAAAGAGAGATACAAAGAGGCTGAATATCCTCAGACATGAACGAGAAGACCCTGGAGGTTCAGACAGTCAACCAAAGCGGCAGCGACCTCTGGCTTACCCCAGTGGAGAGGCCACCAGAGGAGGAGAAGATGAAGACTTATTATTTCAGCTATCAGAGTATGAAACAATCAGAAGTGGAGAGATACATTCTCCTCCCAGTGGTTTTGTAACAAGGCAAGAGACAAGCTGTGATGCACGTTCGCCTAAGCCAATGAGACATCTAAATGAGGAGGAGGAAGAGGTGCAGCAGATAGTGGATTCAAAAAATATGACTGAGAAATGTGCGGGACAAATGTCAGACAGAGAATACGAAATGCACAATGAAGCAAAATCTGAAGAGAGGAGACAAAGATATGCAACCCCGCCAAATAACACAGGATCACCTGGTGAAATGAAAGGATTTCTACTGCTGGGACCCAATGACATCAATCCTTCACAGAGGAATCTGGACCAGGCATCTACAAGAAGAAATGGGAACAAAAGCTCCCATTGTTATTCTGAGGGTGCAAGGTCTGTGCAGAAAGAAGATAATGATCCTCAGTGCAGACTTAATACACCTGAAGTCAAACATGTTGAGCATCCACCTGGCACCGAGTACAAAGAGATATCAGTGGGATATCACACCAGCTGCCCCAAAAATATCCCAGTAGCTTTAGAAAGGGGAAACCACAAGGTGAGCCCATGCCAGGCTGAAACCCCTCCAGTCTTGGATCAGACTTTGACAGAAACCGCAGAGAACTGCCACTCGGCTGAAGCACTGGTGCGGCGTGAGCCCGACGACCTGCGCAGAACCACAGAGGCAGGAGCAGATGTGATGGAGGTTGGATTTGAAGTGGAAACGGAGAGAGGGACAAAGGCAGGCAGTGAAGATAAGATGGAGACCGAACAGCCCAGTTGTTCCCACGTCCAGCTGAGAAACAGACAGTCTGAGACAGATTACAGAGAAGCTGTAGAGTTACCTAGAAGAGACGCTGAGCCAGGAGAGATGGAGGTGGACAGAGATAAGTCAGTGATGCCACCTGTGGACAGTCGAGGTGAGAGTGCATCATGGGTAATGGTTGATTGATTATTCTGTGATCATCTTAGTTCCTATTAGTTCTTCTAGTTCCCACATTATTATGTAAATTTCCATTCACCATTTGAACTATCACTATGCCAGAGAGAAACTGAAGGGGCTGAGGAAGTAGAATCAGTTTAAGAATATCACTAAAATTGTTAAAAAAACAAAAAACAAACTGCGTACATTGAATTCAACCTTTGTATTATAATGTGATTGAGTTTTGATGAATTTGTAGTTCACCCAATCACCACTAGAGACCGCTAGAATACTTTTCAATGTACATGCTTTAACCATCTGCAGGAGTAAATGTACTCAAAGCAAAACATGCCAGTACAATTAGTGTGGTCAGCCGATCACACAAGAACTCATTAAGCTGTAAGATCTTACTCAGTAGGAGTTCGACCATTTACAGGCTTCAGAGACTGGTTCAAGTACAAAGTGCTCCTTCTATGGTGAAAGTCAGAGTCCCGGGGCTGTGGTACATTCATGAGGCGGGGGTCTTTTGAGTTTCAGATTACCTTATATACCAGTACAGCATACAACTTTATGACACTTAACATCAAATGTATACAAATTACCCATATACATGAAGTGATGAATTGAAATTTTGGACTTCATTTGCAGATGGAACACAAATCTAATTTTTACTCATGCTCTTGTTCAACCAGGAAATAAATATAACTCATTTGTTTTTGGACTTGATTTAAAATGATGTGGATAGTTTCTGATGCTAGTTGGTTGTTTTAGGCAAAACAGAACAAGGAGTGCTTAAGAATTTCAAGTTTTACCAAACTCTTGCCAAAAGCTGTCAGCTATCTTCTGTTTTTCTTTTATCGGAGTGGCAGTGTTGACAGAGCAGTGCTTAAGAGACTCAGCACTGACAAGAGATACTGCAGGCCTGCTCACCTTACAGCCACAGGAAGGGAGCTTCAGTCTCAATAGCTGAGACCATGCTGAGTCAACTCTCTCACACGCACACATCTACAAACTATATACACAACAACACACACAAGAGCTGTGCCATAACAAAATGTCAGTTTGAGCTTAGCCAGGAGTTTCTAGCTCTGGCTGACCTTGTCCTGTCACACACTGCTGAGGTCTAACACACATGCTTACTCAAACACATGCTTACCCAACAGAGCAGGTTCGTTGATTGAGGATGTGTCTGAAAAGTGATGATCAGATAGAAATCGTCAGTCTCACCTCCTCCTTTCCAGAGGACTCAGGCAGAGAAAGGTGTCCCACAGCAGCGTTGTCCCAAGAAAGCAGAGCAAAAGGGTCAGGATTCAAAGTGCCATGTCTCAGTGGGAACCACCAGCAGCATGACGATGTACAAGTGAGTCTCTGTGGAGCAAGGTTACAACTTTATGACTTTATTTAAAGCACTGTTGATTGCCTCAGATGTATTTTAAGACTATTCCATACTATATAATGTCAGCAAGATGGGGGAAGACACAAGGAAAAGAGGAAGTTTTATTCATTCTCTGCAAAGTTTTTTATTCATTCTTTGCAGAGTCCACTTTAATTGAGAAAAAGTCAACCTCACTTGCTGGGATTTGTTTACTTGTCCTACAATAGAGAAATGTGTCTTTATTTCCTCCCTGTTTTATCAGTTGCCCACGCCACCCCTGTAATCCCTGTGTGCAGAGGCATCAGTGTGTATAGCCCCAACACACTGAAAAAGTCCTGAAATTTAAATAGCTGCTTTCCAAAGGATTAGGCTTGTATTTCCCCGATGCACATAGAAATCCATCTCGCTTGTGTGGAAAGGCGTGCCGTCTGCAGTATTGCAGCAAGCTGACAAGTGATAGCTCCCCACTGACTCGTAAAGTTATATAAAAAAAAACACACACACAGTTGAGTTACAAAAAATACAGTAGTCAGTCCCCACAAAAAGACAAGGGCAAGGCAGGAGGGGGGGATTGAAGGTGTGGGAGAGCAACAGAGAGTGAGGGTGGGGGGTGGAAGATGGGAGAGTAGAAGAGAGAAAGAAAGAAAGAAAGAGGCAACCACATCAATCCATTCTCTCTCTCCTCCTTCCCTCCTTCGCTCTCACACTCTCCTGTACCCAGAGCTGGGCGACGGGCCACGGCCTGCCTTGCTTCTCTATCTATATCCTGTAGCACAGCACCCCAGGGGTTGATGACTTTGTCAGCAGGAAAAGGATTGTGTTTACAGGGAAATGAGGAAGATTCTCCTCAGGGAGCTGAATCACAGGGATTCCTTCCTACACAGCCCACCGCCAACAACCACAGCGAGGTCGTGTGCATACATCAACCCCACACATGCTCTTTTAAAAATCCTCAGAATACCCTGCTTCACATTTCTTATCTTGATTTCAAAGAACCCTATTGCACATGTGCGTAGCTTATACATAAATAGAGATGGGACTTACTGGTATTAATAATGGAGATGTTTTTAAGATGCTTGAAAGGGTAGATGAAGGTGAGTTGTACTTTTCAGGGATGGGACTTAAATTTCCGTCATCTTGCTCTTTCTCACCTTTGTCTTTGCACCAACTCTTGCTTTTTCCTCACCTGTCTACTTCTACACTGTCCTCTATGAGATCATACCGTTTTATGTTAAATTTCAAACCTCATTTGCAACTCTCGCAGGGGTCAGTACACAGAACGCAGCCTTATACATGTGATCTGTCCACAGAACCCTTTCAGATCCAATTGACTTGTGTCAAATATTCATAGTCAGTCAGTGTTTTTCTTTCCATGAAAAATAGATAAACTGGGGAAAAGTGCAGCTGACTGTTGAGTGAGTTTGTGTGCGCCTGTGATCCTGTCCCAGCTTCAGGGAGACTTGTCAGACAAACAGTGCCTTGACTGTCTATGTCTCTGTCTGGGACACAGCGCTGAGGGCTGAATAGGTGCACCACTTCTCTTATCACATCCTTTTTCTTCTTCCTCCTACCTGCTTTTCTTCCCTTTCTCTTGCTCATCCACCTGCTTACCTGTTCGCTTTCTCAGCTCACTGAATCACAAACTCAGCATTATGTAACCAGCTATAAACATGGATGGATATGACTAATTTAGGCCTGCATTCCTTTGTGTAAAAGCTAATTATGTGCAACTGGAATATTTTTTAATGTAACCTACTTTTCTAAACTGCTTTGTTATTTGTTATATTTCAAGTTTATATGTAACAAAACCATCATGGAAGGAGAGAGTCTTTATTCGTGTGCCTTTTAATGCTGCAGAATGAGTCTATCCTTGCCTGTCCTTTTCTCTCAGTATCTCTCGTCTCTCTCTAACTGCATTCTGTTCACCTTTTCTGTTGCATAGGCTGCTAATGGAAGCATCAGCAGGAACTGTTCAAGGATAGTGCTGGACCCAGCAAGCACTCCAGCAACTGGACAAAACTCCTCCCCAGTCCATGACTCAGCTTCATCTTCCACAGAACCAAACAAAAAACCGAGGAACAGCAGTTCACCCGCTTTCCAAATGTATTCACACCACCCCTCTCAGACTGCCTACCCCCATTTAAAGAGGAAGCATGAACCACTTCACCAAAATAACACTCCTCCCAAAATCTGCCTTCCCAAGCGTCGTCTAAAATGGGAACCACCTCGTTCCTCACAAGAAAAAACGAGGGAAGGAGGAGTCAGCAAGTGCATCCCCAAAACCTCTGTCCCTGGACATTCAGCTGTTCCCCGAGACCCACAGACTCCACATGTCCTGAAGCAACAAAGGCACATTAAGATGGAAGAAAAGCGCCATGAATTCAGCAGGAATATTTCCAAACAGTCCATGTCTGTGACCTGTAAACCATCCAAGCACAAGCAGTCCGAACGTGGGCCTGGTCATGACACAGATGGGTCAAATACATTCCATGAATGGGCTAAAAATGACAAGCCCCAATCCAAAGCGGCGTATCTGACTGAAAGCCTGACTTCAGACCCCAGAGTGAAGGATTCTGGGAAGCTGGACTCAGATGAGAAGGTACAGATGCTTGAAAAGGCCGAGCATGCCAAGGCACTGGTGCTAACCATGGTGCATCAGGATGGAACCACTCAGTTAGACCCAAAACAGGTGAGCAGAGTATCACCTGGAAGATTAAATTCAGACGCTGTCAAAAATGATATGAAGAGTAGAATTTATTTAAAGCAAATATGAACCCAAGTTCAAAATGTCTGTTGAAAGTGAAAAACCGAAAGAAGCAATGTTACTGGCATGAGTGGCACTGAAACTAATAGGTTACAGTTAATCAAATATCACTTTACCTTGTCGGCTGTTGTAAAATGAGTGTAAACTGCTCTCCTGCCTGACTGCTTCATTAACTGTTTGCTCTGATCCTTGATATAGAAGCTCACTCCACCAGTGTGTGGCCTCCTCATACTAATGAAGAATGATCTGCATGGCAGCTCACCGGAGGACTCTCTAGGGCCAAATGACAATCTGGTCTACTTAAAACTAGAGCGAACACCTGCATGGGCCCAACAACACACACATCAGAGCCAGGAGCTCTTTACCAGGTGTGTGTGTGTATGAGGGAAATGTGAGAGTGAAGCTGATGATCAGTGCACGTCTATTTGTTCCCTTGCAATTATCAAAGGGCTTATACGTGTTCATGTGTGATGCCTGTGTGCGTGTCCTATAGAGATATGCTGCTGCAGATACTGTCAAGATCTCAGCTGGTGGTCTGCTATAAAGCCAAGGATTTACTTCGTACAGCTCTGCAATTTTACAAGCAAGACCTCGACTGGAAACAAGGTACGGGACAAATACAAACACTATATGTGGTCACAAACACGTACATACAGCCATGCAGGTCTAATTCTTTGGATTGTGGCTGTTAAATGTTTGTGGTTTCTTCTCAGTATTTCCTTATTGCACTGAGTGAAATCATCCTGGAGCCAAAGAGTTGGTGTGAAAAACAAGTTGGTTTTTTTTTTTTTGGTTTTTTTTAACAGCAGCTTCCTCTTGAATTATTTTGATTATGGATTTCAGACACATTTCGCAGGAGAAATCAAAACAACTGCAGACTGTCGGTTTTTAAACATTTAACTGTGTTTCACGAAAGGCTCTCCTCTCTGTCCAGTGGTGAGCTGTCGTATCCAAGACCCACAGGTGTCAGGATGGTTACTGGATCCTGCCCATCCCTTCTCTTGCTACCAGGACCTTCTCAACAAATACCTCAAGAGACCCATCGCAACACCCGCTCTGGTTACCAAGAAGGTTAGCTAAAATTTGAATTTATTGATCCAAGAAGGAAATTTTCGTGTTAAGGCCACAAAATCACCAAGAGAACGAATCCTAAAGCTGGTTTCAGTGTGTTGAAGGACAACAAGGTGGAAGTTAGTCCAGGCCATCTGTTTTAAGGACACTGTAATGAGTCAGAGCTTCACCATACAAGTTATCAGGCAGCAGATGGAATATACATTTAGAAATCTGTCCTTGTACGTTCAGAGAGTCCTCAGTGATAGTTCAAGCATTTATAGTTTCAGTTATCTGTTCATACATCAATCCACAACCTTGTCTACTGGAAAACAAGCTCAGTGCTCAGTGCTGTGCGTTACCCTTCACCTGCTCTCTTCTTCCATGTTGCTCTCTCTCTCTGTCTCAGGTTTCTCAGGTCATCTCTGGTCTTTCTTCACTTTACTGGCTGAATATGGACTTATGCTCTAAACTACAGGTTATCAAATGCACCCACCCCCACACACACACACACACACACACACACACACTCACACTCACACTCCCATGCATGTGTACATGCAGTAAACAGATTCCTTCACCGATTGTTTGTTTGATCAGAGCCAGGGCCTGTGGGAGCTTTACACAGGCATGGAGTTGAACATGATTCCTGTCTTGGCAGGTGAGGGCCACTTTATTCTCCTTATCAACCCCGATGCAGTGCATTTGTGGTGGAAAAAAATCTCATTGAATGTCCCTGACTAATTGAATAAAGCACCAGCTGTAGCTGTTTAGTCTGAGGACAGATAAAGATGCAGCATTTCCTTGATTATACCCTCGGTTTATACAGAACATATGAAATAGTGCTGCTGTGTTAGCTCAAGCTGTGGCTGAGATATTTGTAAGATACTGCCAGTGATCTACTTCAGCTATAAATCCGAAGACTGCTGCTGCCTGCATTAACATGGATATAACTCTGTTCTTACATTTTAACATTCGAACTAGGTTCCTCTTGTCAGCTATTCTCAGCAGTCGTCTGCTTGTGTTGTTTCAGCCATGGAGAGCCATCACATCCATGTAGACAAAGAGGCTCTAAAGAGGACTTCAGACCTGTTGGGGGTAAGACAGCACATCAGTGCAGAAAAACAAACCCTGCGCTCATTGAATATTATGTGTAGTGGATCAGTGCAATTAATAAATGGAGCATATATTTTCATATGCTGGGGTTGCCAAACTTATCTCCCACAGCCAGGAGTTATCAGCACATGCCTCGTTATGAAGGTTAATTTCCCACCAGAACACAACAGTGGAGCAGAAGCTGCGTATACAAATATACACTCTGCTCAGTGTGATTAAAGATAGACAGGCTAACGTAATTTAATTTAGCTTAGCTTTAAGTGAAACACTGTAGCAGCACAAGACTGATATTTAAGTGGGTCAGTGCTTGAGCTAGTATTCACAACAGTTTTCTATGTATATATCTTTTTTTTTTTAGTAAGAAACTTTCTTTTTTTTAAATCTGTAGGCATAAATTGATCTTGAGACAATCAGAATTTCCTACTCGAAGAAAGCACAGAGCGAAAGAGTGGGAGGATGTGCAAAAACTGGAGAGTCCTCAGGAAAAAAGAGCACAAGAAGGAAAAAGAAATAGAATTTCTCTTTTTCTTCTTCTGGGCAGGATTAGTGAGGTGGTGGGTGGACCACGTCCTCTGGGGACCTGTCCTGTTTACATGCAGATAAAAGCCAATTCTGGAGACCGCATCTGAGAGGCACACAAAGACAGACGCGCAGACCTTGTGGACACACGCGCGCTCGGAAACACACACACGTTCATAATCAGTTTTGTCGGCAGTCGGAAAGACGCACACTTCTGAACCCACTTACAACTCTCGCAAGCACCAGCAGGGGTGTTGTTGTGGAGACAGAGAAGAGCGAGTCTCGGTATCTTGTGGTGTTACTATAAATAGGATGGATGTCTTTTTCCTTCAAGAGGCTGTACTGCAGGAAGGAGCATCACTGTCTGCCTCTGCAGGCACACACATACTGAGGCACTGAAGTTTTTGCAGACTGCAGTAGAGTTGTGTGTGTGTGTGCTTGTGTTTTGGTAATATGTGCCTGTTAGCGCAGCCACGCGTGTCCCAGCTCTGTCGTGTTGCATTTCTTTTCATCTGTGCATCAGGTTCACCTGTCTGCACACCAAGCAGGATCCCGCCCGTCTGTCAGGCTGCATCTTACAAACACATCTCGTTCGCTCTCTCGTCTTTTCAACCGGCATCGTCACAATTCACTCAGACAGACGCCATTTGATAAACCTCTTTCACCTTCTGCGTGTGCTTTCCAGACATCAGCGTTCAGGTGTTCACAGAAACATCTAGAACGACAGACTCACACTGGAGAGATGCAGTGAATAATCTTAATGTGATGATCAAAGAACACTGCCCTGCAATGTTAGTTCCCCTGCTGTACCCAGCCTGTGTGTGTGTGTGTGTGTACTCGTGTGATTGTGTGTCAGACACAGTACTAAGGGGCTAGCATCCAATATTGATGAGGCAGTCTGGAGCCTGCTCTGGGCGCTGAGTGAGAGAGAAAATATTTTGGAAATTGTCTGCCAGGTCCCAGACTTTCCCCACCCCCCTCTCTCCTCTTTCTCTTTCTCTCTTTCTCTCTCAGTCTCTGTCACTTTGTATCCATCTCCGTGTTTGTCTTACTTTGTCCACCCTCCTCTCCTCCTTCGATGCTCTTTCTGCTGTTGTCGCCTCTGCCCGTCGCCCTGTCAACTTTTGTCTGTCTAACCGTCTCGCTCGTCTGACTGATGTCTGTTTCAAATGCCATTT
Source organism: Selene dorsalis (assembly GCA_900303245.1). Lineage (NCBI taxonomy): Eukaryota > Metazoa > Chordata > Actinopteri > Carangiformes > Carangidae > Selene > Selene dorsalis. The sequence continues at coordinate 38,094 of OMNW01010262.1, forward strand.
TCTCTCAAGGTCCGTCCCCAGCCTTCACTGCTGCCGCCATCCCAGTGTTTTCTTTTCATCCTCTCCCCGTCTACCCACCATCACATTTTAATGGTTTTATAACCATTTCACTCACATTTTCCCTGTCCCTCCTCTGATCCCCAGGCTCTCGCTCCGTTCCTCTTTCTGGCTGCTCCTGTTTCGTCACCGCACCTCAACCTCTCCCCTCCCTTTTGTTTTTCTATTCTCGGCCCTGTTTCTCTCATCTCACTCTCTTGTTCACCTGTCAAGTCGTTAAAAGTGTTTTCTGCTTCACTCAGACTTGTAATGAGCTGCTTGTGTGTGGGTGTGCCCCACTCGTTCAAAAAACAAAACAATAAAAACAATGTTTGGGCTCAGTATTGTGAGGAAGAGTCTGTTTAACTGTCACTTACTCCCTGTTTTCCCCTCTTTCCTCTTCTTTATGTCCCATATTTACTTTTCATCATTATCCCTGACTCTCAGGGACTCTCCTCTTTCATCAAGTGCCTTTATTCTCTTCTTTCAATCTCTTTTACTCTCCCTGCTTTCTCCCCTTTTTTCCCATCCCAGGTCCCTTCTCTCTTTTCCTCTCATAATTCATCATAGCCTCTTTTTTCTCTCTACCTCTCTTCTGATCATACTTTCTTTCCCTTTACAACCATTTTTGTCTTCTTCCTAGCAGTTTGACCTGAGAAGCACAATTTAGTCCATAATTTCAGTGGATTATTACAGCAGTCACTAAACTCCATGTGTCTTAAAGATTCAATACATCTCAGCAAAAGTGTGTATTTTTGGAGTCTGTATTGTATAATACACACTGAATGTGTATACGGGTGTGTGTTTCAGCTCAGTGTGAGCTAATGTTGTTGTGTGATCTTAATGCGCTTGCTGTACGACTGATGTGTGCATTAGACAGATTAACACAGTGCTTTGCCTTTGGCCATTGAAAGGACTGAGAAATTAGACAAATTCTGCCTTACACATATTAAGAGTTCTGGCCTCAAATACCCACCACAGCTTTACTGCAGGGTTCATCCTCGGGTCTGAGAGAAAATGTGTATGATAATTTGCTTATCTTGAAAAGTTTCTTCCAAACTCATCTGCTGCATTGTTGTTGTGTGATCCAATCAATTTGGCATAAGTAAGTACACTGCTGTCTACTTACATTTTAATTGGCTTTTTACCCACTGAGGAATAGACTTGCTAATCTGGAAGAAGGCTGACAAAGATATTAAATATTGTTATGGAATAAAATGCTCCTTGCTTTTGATAACTAGCACCTGGCATGAAAGTAAAGCATTAGAAAAGTTTGGTTTTTGCAAAGTTTAGATGCAAAAATAGGAAGGTGCAATTAATCAGCTTTTTTTTTTTTAAATTAAGAATTAAGTATTATGTAAATGTCAAAGTATCCTTAATTATAGCATTAGCCAGTTATAGGGATAAACCTGACTGTGATGTTCTCACTGTCAAATAAGCTTCTTGTACACTGTACGGCTCAGGTGATCATCAGACCCAGACATTACACAACCACACATATTTTTGACTCATTGGCAGAGCCTTAGCAGGATGGGCTGCTCTGGTTCGATAAGTTCTAATTAGTATTTGTTGTTACATGCTCTGAATAGTACATTGGTTGAGTAACTGAGTGATGTTAACAGTCTGACTTTGACCTTTTAACAATCAGTTAGGTTTGGTAGGCTAATTAGGCTTTTTGGTTCACATAAAAATAATCTACAGCGGCCCAGTGTTGTGTACCATCGTGTTTAAGTCTGTGTCTGTCTGTCTGTGCCTGTTTCTGCCAGACTAAGATGAAGCAGCTGGAGCAGGAGGCCCACCGAGCAGCAGGGCAAATATTCCTGGTCACCAGCAACACTCAGCTACGAACAGTGTGTACCTTTATTTGTTCATGTGCACACACCTCCATTCTCCTGATCCTCATCTCTGTGAATATGCATGACATGTTTACAATGTGTTATTACATGTTTATATATATTTTGTCTATTCCTGCACTTGTTTCTTCTATTTTTCTGTGTTGTGTGAACGTCTCAATGTCATGGATTCATGGACATGGCGGATTTACCATGTTTGCAGATTCTGTTTGAGAAGCTGCGTCTCCATGAGTGCTGCGAGAAGAAGAAACTTCCCAAGACCATCAACAAACAGCAGCAGTCAACATCAGAAGCTGCAGTACGGCACGCAAACACAAACAAACACACGCTGACATGTTAATTTGATCATTCAAATCTCCTTTAATCTAAGAAAACCAGCCCAGTTGAACGTGAGCACTAACACGTTCAGACAGATGAAAACAGAGGCTCACACATAAGCACACAATCACGTGCATGCTTTTTAGTATTTGAGTTGCTAAGTACAGTAAGTACATACAAATCAATAGGTAAGTGGGCATTTTTAATCAAATGTCAGCAAAACAGAATGAAAAGGCAGCAGAAAAAAACAGTGACATGTTTGTGTGAGATATTTGCTGAGAATTTTCAATGATCTCTTTCATAAATAATTCCCTTTCACACTTTTGTTGTAGTTGTTGCAGCTTCAGGACTTGCATCCTCTGCCAAAGATCATTCTTGACTACAGACAGGTCAGTCATGTTAACAACTGCTTTTTATTTAGAAACACCCCAAAAAAACTTTCAACAGTGTTTAAAAAACCTGTTTACTCCACTCATTCAAGCAGAAATGTAAAAATATCATTATTGTTACTCCCAGGTTCACAAGATCAAGTCCACCTTTGTTGATGGGATTCTCTCATGCATGATGAGCAAGGTGAGCCCACAGCTGGTTTCAGGCAGTTGTATATCTGCCAGTGGAGTACTTCACGTGTAAACACTTTTCTGGTATACACATTCCCCAAAAATCAAGTCTAAGTCTAACAAACTGGCTATTTCACAACTCTTAACTCTCCTCTCCTGCTCATTGCTGGGTGTGTGTTTCTCATGTTTTTCTCTCCTCCATGCTGAAACTGCAAAAACAAGAGAGTCAAACTAAAGTTGAGAGCTCGCCGGAGGCTTCATGAACCCAGAAAGATCCCACAGCTTTTGTTTTTCTCCATTTACAGTTTAGTTTTGCATTCATACTTTAGAGCAGGGCTTATATACTGTCAGACAAGCCCGACTTAATGGCGTTGAACTGGCAGAGCAAGGATGTGGCTGCTTGTCTCTCCACATGTCCGCCTGGTTATGGATGCGGCAGCTTGTGTTTGTCAGTCTGTGCTTACTCAACTCTGAAAATGAGTCTGCCCGGCCATCTCTAGAGCTGTTTGGCCTCTGATGGCAGTGAGTCATTTTGTGGTCTTTACCCCCCTTAGGGCAGAGTGCTGTTGACAAGAATGTGAAGTTTTTATCATTTGTGGTTGAGGTCACTGGGCTGTTATTAGAGTATAATGAGCTACAATCATCTCAAGAAACCTTCAGCCCCAAAGTCAGGTTACATGCTGCAGCAGTTTGGTTGTAACCAGATGTGAAGGAGAGCTGTAGTGTTTGTTGTAAGACATCACTGGCACCAGTCAGCAAACAGCTTGATCAAACCGGCCACCAGGCCAGTCACATCGCGCTGTTGGTGCCTGTCGGTCCAAAAGCAGATTCAGCGTGTTGATGATGGGATGGAGGATCGCAGCTGTTGTTTTCAGGCTGCGCTGGTTGAGAATCAGCGACATGTAAACAGTACTGGTCACATGGTTGACTCGCTGAAACATGTATATTCTGTGAGGGAAATATTCAGTGGCAGTTGGACAAAATTGTCAGTCAATTTGAAATTTTTTGCCTTTCAGTGTTGCCGCTGTAACATGTCGGACATATCTTACTTTCACCAGTATCTGATCAACTTATCTTTTTGTGTCTCAGAACTACATTTCCTCTACGTGGTACCAGACCAGTGTTGTGACTGGGAGAATCTCTGCGAAACACCCAGTAAGTACAGCCTGTCTGCTGCCCCTACAAATCACCCTCTGTCTTCATGTCTTTGTCTTTAACTAGTTGACTCGGGCGGGGGAGTAGCTGCTTCAGGTTTAGGGCGCCCTGCACATGTATGCAGCAGGACGACAGTGCTGAGTTAGTGGAGCTGTCCAAGGTGCTGAACTCAGGCTGAGCATGGGAGGAGAGTAGCTGTGTGATCCTGTTTCTACAGTAAAATACACAAATGAAAATAGAAAGATCTGAATGTATGTATCAGTAAAGATCAGATAAATTAGTGGTATATCTGATACATGCAACAAATTTAGATTTTTCTCAGGGAGGCTAGCATTTTGTAAATGTTCAGTATATTATTCGAGTTCAGTGTATTCGATGTTAAAATCCAGTAGCGTGATGGTTTTATTTACCACATTCTTTTTGGGGTGTAAGACAGCAACAAAACAGTAGAAGGCTGTCAGAGTGTTCAGTGTGTATGAAAGAGCAGGTATTTTATATAACTTTCAGATCATCTTACTTTCATTTTCACAGTGTGATTTCTTCTACTTTCTTTTTCTCCACTCTAGTCCTTTGCAGTCTGTCGATTTCCTATTGTACTGTCTCTGTAGAAACCCACTGCTGACTAGCAATTCTAAGCATTATGTAGGAAACAGGTGTGTGTGCGTGTATGTGTGTGTGTGCGTGTGTGTATTGCAGCTGAGTCTTAAAACGTGAGAATGAATAAGGTTTGCCTGAATGATAGAGAGGATGTACAGTTGAACGGGCCTACTGAAATATTTATAGTTCCTTGAGTGCACGCTCACACACACTGAGACACACACTGAGAAGACGTGAGGTACAAGGGGAAACGCTTAAACCTTTGGGAAGAAAAATGTTTGTCACAGATTTCTGAATCATGAATTTGTTGTTTTCAGTTTAAAATCCCTCTGTGGTTCCAGGCATCCACTCGTTTCCTGTTAAATCTATGCAGTGTGAAAGTCTTCTAAACTATTAATGTTATTAATAATTATTACCTTGTGGTGATGCAGTTGTGGGAAGAAAGTTCACATTTGTGCCACAGCAAAACTAATGGAAAACAACAGTTAAAACCAACCCTGCACTATGCCTTGGAAAGTGATCAGCAGTAATACAAATGCATGTACAGTATACAGCTAGTTAAACTTATTGTTGGACCAAAACATGTAAACCAAAATCATTCTGCTTCGTAAAAGGGAGAAAAAATAGCAAACTAAGTCTGAGCCCAGCTCTGCACCCAGTTCAGACCTTGATCTAATCACCATGTCATAAAATCAATCATCTGAATTCTAGTGCTGAAGTAAAACATGAGGACACTCCAAGATACAGCACAGAGACCATCGATTTTATTCATCTCGTAATGACTGAAGAACCACTCATCACATTTTCCAGAAGAACCAAGGGATATCTGTTAGTTTGAGGGAAACTGAAACTGTTGCGGCTGTGACTGGAGCTGCATTCAAGATCATAGTGAATATGATAATTTGCCCTTTCCGTCTCTCACCCTGTAACACACTCAGACACAATGTGGTAAAGAATACATATACCTGTATCAACAGACCTCTGCAAACAAATGCTTTGTCTCCTTTCTACCTGTCAGCTTGACTATCACCTGCTGCCTCTCAGTCCCTCCCTCCCTCTCTCTGTCTCCCCAGTATGGGGTGGTCGATAGCTCATTCTGACATTACCCAGCTGTCAAGGTCCAGTGGTT
>OMNW01010263.1:0-10970 GCA_900303245.1 Selene dorsalis
TAAAGACTAAGGTGGTCCTTCCAATCATCCTTCAGCTCTTTGCTCATCCAGATCAACCTAACCACGAATGTATTGTGTGATTCCCTCTGTGTCTACTTAGTTTAGACTTTTCTGTTTTCATTGGCCTGTAACAAATTCCATCTTGCAGCTTACATGTCACAAGTGTGAGATGTTAGTGTAGCAGCAGAACAGACTGACAAACACTCTGCAGACAGAGCAACAGTTGTGGTGTTGGTATAGTTTGTCATATCCCCAACAAATTAATCATATGAAGTGTCATCTGTTATATGTTGATCAGTTCATATCTATCAAACTTCAAAGATAGGTTAAGCTTAGATAATATAAAATAAGAGTAAAGAATAAAATAGAAACAATTTTGTCATAAAAAATATATAAATATTATCAAGAAGAGTATGTACATACTGTATAAGAATAGTTTGTACAAAGCTATACATGTTATACATATATACAGTGTCATGAAGTTCAGCCTATTACGTGAGCTGGCAGCAAGTTACCAGGAAAATGACATTACAAATGTGCACAGTGGTTTTCATTGAGTTGACAGACTGAATCTGTTAGACAGCTGCTTCGTTTGGAAATCTGCACTGATCCAGGGTCAGCAAGATGCACTATTAGATAAACAGAGGGACCGTCCCCACGACATCAGTAGGGTTGGCACCAGTGTTGGTTTTTCCACCCTGACCAGCGAGTTCACTGTGGCACTGTACATCCCTCTGTTCTCTGTCCCCCTATTTTCTTTCAGACTGAACTATCCTGTCAAATACAGGTAAAGAGAAACGCCCCCAAAAATGACTCGGAGTCTGTAGGATTTTCCGAAAAAAACAAAATATAGACATGCACAACAGAAGCGGAAGAAGATGGATGGATGGATGGATGGATGGACAACAGAAATCCTGCTTAATCATCACCTATGTGCTTCTACTCGTGTGGTGGTGACTAGGGCTGCAGGATGTTGGGAAACTGCATCGCGAGGTTTTTTGTTTTTGCGACGATATTGCGATATGATTGGCTGAACTGCCTAACTATATAGTCTAATCCAAAAATGGGCAAATGGGGCACAGAGCCAGTACGATGCATGTTGGTTTTTGGCAGGGCATACGCAAACTTGTCACTTACAGAGCCCGTGAAGAAATCTAAGCTTTACTGAAATGTAAACCAGTGTGTTATATAAAACTTCAGCCCGTGTCATGAAGGAGGAAATTGGCTGTTGGGAAGGTCAATTTAGTTCAGTGTTATTTTTTTTTTTGAGATTTTGATCCTAATCGTCACATTCCATGAAGCTGCATTGTTCATATTTGCTTGTTTAGACTCTGCTGTAGTTTCATGAGGAGTGAACTGTCTGTTCAACATCTGTTTGGGTCGTTTTATTGTGATCCAGTTGTTTTTGAAGATTTAATAGTTTACTGTATTGTTACTGTAAAAAAAATAGAAATTTAAATGTCACATAATAAAAGTAGTTTATGGCAGAATTATGTGACTCAAACCAGAAAGTCTCTGTTTACATTTTGTCATCTGCACTTGACAAGTAGAGCCCCAGTAAATCTGATCCGGGACAGGAAGTGCTGGCTCTCACCTCCACGCTCTGTTTGTGGAATAAGTAGAAGTTATGTCATCTTTCTATAGAGGGAACATTTGAACGTTTGGTTTTTGTGTGGATGGAGACACACGAATAAACACACACACACTGACACACGCACACATGCAGCATTGATTTCCTCTTGGAGGGAATGTGATCCTGACCAGCTGAACTGGAGGCCAGTTGTTCCATGTTTTTCCCTCCTCTGGCTCTGGCCTGTTGCCAAAAGCTGCAAAAACTACGGCTTCTCACTTCCCACTGTTTACAGACCTCAGAGCAAAGACACACATCTGCCTCTTTCGCCCATTCACCATTCACCTCTCACAGCTTCACTTCATTGTGTACATAAATGTAATTTCGTATCATCAGCCGAGGGGACCGTCCATAGATAACATGAGGATCCAGCGCAACTGCAACAACAGTTGAACCACTGACGGTCTCATAAACACAGATTCACAGGTAGAGGTTCCAAGCGAGCCGAGTCCATACTAAAATGTGACGTCAACCGACTGCCGGCCACCGATTGGTCAGAGTGTCGTCACTGGAAGAGTCATGAGTGCGACAGCCGACAATCAAACCTGCTATATTTAAAAACACACCAGCAGCAGCGACCACTGATCTGTAATGAGACTGTTGTTATTCTCTCACGTGAGTTAAAGGGCTGCTGTGTGGAAAACCACACCTTTAAGTGCAAACGAGTGTGTTTGGAGCTGAGAGGATCCAAAGACGGCCGTAGCAGCCATGGTATGATAAAGTGCTCAATTGTAATGGAAAATTACCAAAACCGAGTAGAGCCGACTAGTGCTGTAACTGTAATCTGATTTTTCCTTCTCTGACCATATTAATGCTCCTTTACCTGTCAACCTGCAGCAAGCAGGTGGTGGGCGGGGGATGTTTAAAATTAAGATCTTCATAAAATATGGAGAGAAACTTATAGAAGTTTTTGAGCAGCTGTATGCGACTGTCACACCGTATGGATGTGATCTCTGTATGGCATGGCTGAGGTGAAACCCTTTGCAGCAGCAGCAGCAGCAGCAGCAGCAGCAGCAGCAGCAGCAGCAGCAGCAGTAGCAGCAGCAGCAGCAGCAGTAGTAGTATATTAGTGACCTGAGCTGACACTTCACTGTTCACCAGCAGAAATCAAATCTTCACTGGTCTAAATTCTGTAGCTGTTAGCGGCTGCACAGCACAGCCTTCTGTGCAGTCTGCTGTCACAGTGTAGAAAAGAATTGATTTCTGGGAAAGTAGAATTTAATATAAAAGTGTATTAGATTACAGTTGTGGCTCCAGCTGTAGGACATAATGTATTGCATTTACGATACATTAACCTGTGCTAATTTGCACACAAGTCAGACTCCTCAGCATCTGATTTATGGTTTCATTCAGATATTAAAAAATACTTACTTGTAACTTAAGTCTTTTTTTTAACCACCTTTGATTACCACACACATGCACAGACACACACAGAAACTCAGACGTAGCTGGGAGTGATTTCAGCGTGGTTGTTGTGCACTAATGTGTGTGAGAGGGAGAGACAGAGAGTTTTAGCATCTCTCTTTATCAGATTGAGGTGGTATTGTGTAAGAGGAGAGGATTAGGGTATACACAACAGTGAGAACAGAGGGAGTGGAGCATAACATAGACAGCACACACACACACACAGGTAGAACAGAGCAGAGACCGTAATTATTTCCCCAGCGTTTGACAGGGTGCCAGAAATTACCTGATACCAGGACTCCTTATCTTTCTCTTGGAGGGCAGGTTCACACTTGTAGCCTGAGCGAATATGGAGTCCACACAATCCCCCGCCCAACATACACACATACACACATACACCCCAGCCTGCCCGGAGCCCACAGTGGCTGTAAGCAATTAGCTGCTCAAGTAGGAGCTGATCCAGCTACTGTAGCTGTGTGACATCACTCTGGGTTGCCAGGGGCCATCTCTCCACACTTCACACTTTAGTTAACACACAGCACACACATCAGTGTAATACAACAAATACAATTATGGGTGTTTTAGCAACCACAGTAACTGCTCATGGATACAGGATGGTGTGAGAGCTAGTGTATGAGTCTTGACTGTTCCTTATCTTGTAAGGAATCCAAGTCCTACGTGGAGAGACCCACGGTCATGTTGGGTAAACAGCAGCTGCTGAACTCTGTGACAGTTCATCTGCTGGAACCTCATCTAATTAAACACCTGAGGTTCTGAATCAGAAGTCAGTGAGTTCTGACGATGGCAGCGGCCAGGCGAAGAGATAAAATGTCTACTATGATGTCTCATAATTACCATACATTATAATGTACTGTACATTTCTACGGCTTCAGTCCATCAGTTATGTTATTCTGTCACTGTTATTTCTCCATCGAGATTAATTCCCGCTGCTTTTGTGTAAACCCAGTCTACATTAGTCACATTATCAACCTCCACATCCACAGTCAGAGTGGAACATGATGATCCATATGATTTGGTGTCTGTGTCCCCTGATGAGTCTCAGTCCAGTGCTTCCTCTCTTTTAGTTCAGTGTTTGGTCTCCACCAACTCCTGAGGGAAGTATCTGTCTCTTCATCTGCTGAATGCTGCTCTGTGTTCACCAGCTGCTCTCTGACTGAGTCTGTCTGCTGCTCACTGCTCAGCAGGTGGAGGACAGAGGCTGTCTACAGATGTCCCCTGTGAGCAGCTTCAGCTGGAGGTCACATCATGTGAAGCAGAAACTCTTTAAAAACTGTAAAGCTACGGGAAGGTGCACATTCAGCTGATAATCCTCTGAAGGTTCATCACTATGAGAGTGAATGTTGATTATGAAAACTGATTAGTTGCATGACAGTGATGTAATGTGTGATTATGGTTGTTAATTGAAGATATGACCATCAAAGTTTGCATCGGAAACTCCAGATTTAAGCCAGCTAAAAAGACAGCAGTTCAAAAGTTAATACCCAGAGAGTGATGTCTCTAGTGTGTGTGTGTGTGTGTATGTGTGTAGCATTGGTCACTGCTGAGGTCATACAACACATGAGTCTTAATGACAGGATAGGAGTCCTGTTATTACACCTCAGCTCTCTAATCAGAGCGCACACTCACTCTCTCCTCATATCAAAGTGTGTGTGTGCTTCAGAACTCGTCATGTTTAAAGGAGCAATTATAGTATGTTTCAACTGTAGTTTTTGGCTCTGTCCTTAATTTCACTTGGTAGCCTATCCATCAGAGATATGAGGAGTGCTGGAGATCTAAAAAGTAGGTGCCAGTATGTGACAACAAAAAACTCTTGGTCCAGGATCTCTGGTGGCAGGTGAATATTCACCTACCTGTCACTCAAAGAGGCCACGCCCTCAATTTTGCAGAACTTGGAGTGTTATATAAAAGCCCGCCCACCACCACCCCCATACATACAGTAGTCATAAAGGAAGAATTAGGGAAGCCATAGGGACCAAAACTAATAAGCATGTTTATTTCCAAGTCTTCCTGGGAGTGATTAATTTCTGGAGCCAACCTAATTCGAAAAAAAATGCAGATTTTGGTTCTTCATTTTTCAGCCTCAGAGGTCGCCACTTTGACTCACCGCCCCCCCCTCCCATTTCTTCTCATGGTGTGTCACGTTGCAGTGGTTGGTTCTTGTAACACAAAACCCCACTGGATGCCCTGACTGCAGCCCCGACCTCAATCCACCCTTTGTGTTTCTACCACGGAGGAAATTTTTGTGTGTGTTAGTGTGTGTGACACAGAGAGAGAGAGAGAGGAGAAAGACACTGCTCCTATACAAACACAAGAAACCAAAGGAGAGAAAAAGATTTAATAGATTCTTCTGAGTAGAATAGACACAGACACATTCACACACTGGACTGGAGTCTATCACAGATCTGTGTTCTTAGCTTTAAATGCATAACTACTATAAATGTGCTGTTGGATGACATGAAGCTCATACAAACCATGTGACAGAGTGTGGTTTTGCGGGTGTGTGTGGTCCACACAACAAAAGCTGAAAACTTTAACTTGCATCATGCCTCTGCAGAGAGAGGCAGTGCATGAGAAGTGAAGTAAAAATCACTACTGACCCAACTCACATATGCAAAGTCTGCTGTGGCAAGAGATTTAAAATGGAAACAGCAATGAAGTCCAACCATGCTTAGGGGTGGGCGATCTCTCTAAAAGATCATGTGACAGTCTTTTAGTGTAGGATAACAATCTGTGTACTATCTTGATCATGAGTCTCCCTGCAGATTTAGGTGATCTCCTGTGATGGTTGTCTGTACACTCAAAAGTCCAACTCATAAATCTCTGCTTCCTGTCTCTGCTCTTATTCTGAAAGTTCTGATCAGAGGTTGTGATTGGTATCTCTCCGTTGCTTTGGGGCTTCTTCCAGATGTTCGTCCGCCTGTTGCTGCTGCTCACCAACAAAGCTGTCTCCTGTTTACAAACTCTGTCACAACCAATCACACTTATTCACCGCTTAGTTCATTTGAAGTGTTTGTTTGGACAGTGCCGTTATTTATTCATGAGCTGCAACCTCAGTCCCTGCCCTGGCTCGTCCTGCCTTGGGCTGTCCTGCCTGCGGCCGACGCTCCACCTGCAGCTTGATCTGCTCAAATGGAGAACTGCTTCATGTGGAGTTACACCAAACTCTCCGAGCGACAAGGACTGCTGTAAAAAAAAAAAAAAAAAGTAGACTATATGTCATAGTGAGATTCTCCATGATGTAAGATCATCCACCTTAACTATGCTTTTAGAACCCTGACCCTCATCCCTAGCAGAGATGATAACATTTTACTCACCAGGTTTATCACTGAGATCCCTGAATATCACTAAAAAGAGATCCCACAGGTTCAGAGCCATGATCAGTCAGACAGGTTGTAAACAAACCCCCAGGTTGGTTGACCTTTGAAGATAAGGAGAAGACCCATAATAAAACAATTCACGGTTTACAGGCCAGACTTCACCAGAAGGTGGATTATGTCATTTGTTTCCTTTTGACCAGCATCTAAAGATTCAGCTGTATCTTCAGTGGGAGACATATTAAGTTAAGTTAATGTGGGTGGATGATGGAACATTTTCAGCACAGAGCGTATACGCTTCTCCATCTACAAAGATGTCCTTATGTTGTGAAGATGCTCATGATGATCAGATGTTAGAACAGAGATGTTTCTTACTGACTTGTGTTTTCTTTCTTCTCAACTGCAGCATTGAAGAGATCCTTTGAAATTGAAGATGTGGACGACATACCGTCCTTCTCCTCGGCTTCTCCCCCGACCCCTATCTCCCCCTCCTCCTCCCATTTCTTCCTCAACCACAATAAAGCCAATGAGGAGCGTGGAGGAGGTGGCCAGTCCTCTTCATTATCCTTCAACAATAACAACAACAGCCTGGGCACTGCGGCCCATCACTCGTGCATAAGCCTGACTTCCAGTCCCAGCCCAGTCCTCAAGTCCCGTACGGTGGTTAGCAGCCTGTCCTTCAACAGAGGAACCATGAACAAGCCAGCCATCCACAACAACGGCTCCTCTGTAGCCAGAGCTGCATCCTTCCAGAGCAGATTGAACCCCAACAGTTACTCCATGTTTTCCGGAACAGGCAGTGACAATGACAGCCTTCACAGCTCCACGTCCAGCCTGGAGTACTCTGGAGGTGGTGGGGGTGGCCTTCTTACCAAACTTGGGTCATATCCTACTCCACCACTGCAGGCAGAGTACCACCGAACCAAGGCACAACTCCGGCAACAGCACCAAGAAGGAGGTGCCAACCACAGCCTGAAGAAGTTCTCCTCCCATGGGAGTGTTTTCCACTCTGAAACAGATCGGGGGCCTGGCATAGTGCGGGGTACTCCACAGCCTCAGGGGGTCAACCATGGCTCCATGCCCAGCCTGGACCTCCAAATCCATGATGGAGGAGGAGGAATAGTGGGTATGCACACAGGTGGAGGTGGGGGCAGGATGTCTCCAGGGCATAAGTATGTAAATGCTAATTCCAACTGGAACGGTCATCTTCATAACACCACCTCTTTTGGGGAGGAGGGCTACGGTGGCTACAGAAACCACTGCCAGCAGCAGAGTCCCCAGGTCCTCAAGTCTCCCCAGCCTAAGGCCAAAGAGATACCACGGCTCAACAAGTTCCCCTTGGATCTGGACAGCTTGGTGAACAGCACCTCAACAATGTCCCCTACCACAGCTCAGAGTGGGTCCGTGAGCCCCAACCCCCCAAAGCCCCCTCCAAGGAGCACAGGAGGCCTCCAGCATCTCAGCAGCCCGCCCTCCACCTCAGCCAGCCCTTCAGCCTCCCTCAGCAGCCTGGACAGTTCCTCCGACACCCCGCCCTTCTCTCTCCACCATCCCTTTTTGCCTTTCTCACCGCATTCTCCAACTCCCTCACAGGGCTCCATCCCTGTGCCCGAGATGAGCTGCTCTCCAGTGCCCCTTTCTCCAGCCCAGAGTCCCCAGATGGAGATTCTGTCAGGGCCCCAAACTGTCCAGATAATCTCCAACCTGCCTTCTAGCCCATCCAGTCCCAGAACCGTGCGGTCTGTGAATGATGGCCCAGGTGAAGCCAGAGATACCGTAGGCTCAATCTTACAGAGAATTGCCTCCTTCTCTCGGCCTGCCGTTACTGATTCCCCAGCTGTGACCCAGCCCCCTACAGTCCAGACCAATGGTCAGTCATCACCTGCAGTTGGGTGTCCAGCTGAGACCATGCCCTCAAGGAAACAGGGAAAGAAGCAACAACAAGGTAAGATGTTTTTTTTTCCTGTCACAGTGATGTGTATTATGATTGATGTGTATTTCAGTGATGAACAAAACCACAACATGGAGTCATCCAGTGTTACAGGAATTTAGTCAATTGATACAAGCTGCCGTTAGATTAACGAGATAAGAGTCAAATCCGTTTTAAATTTACAGTAACCATATTACTGAAGTGCGTGTAATATATCTGTCTGATGACCTACTTTTTTCGTGTGTGTGTTTGTGTGTGCGTGTGTGTGTAAATGTACCAAATGAAATCAGCTGATTAATCAGCAGAGCAGTAACGTCAGTGAATCATGCTTTGGCTGAGGAGATTTACAGCTGGGTGATACATCCTATGAATAATAACATTACAATATTTTTAGTCTCTGTTGAGATACCACTGCCAATGGGCCAGTTACAACAAGAGGGCTGGCAGTTGTTAACTACTGCATTCCTGCTTTCTGTTGTGATAGGTTTAGTTTTTCAAAAAGAGGGAGGTCACAACCAAGTAAAACAGTTCAAAGTAACAAAAAACACCAATTTGTTTGCCTTTATTTTCACTCACCATCTCTGATCACATACAAACTCATTTTGGTGCACGCCCACACCCATGTCACACACACATCCAGGAGAGTTTTCTGGATTGGCAGGGAAAATGAATTGCACACTTCCATCTTAAAACTGTTCTGTAACAATTTGCACTCGATATGGTACTCAATATAGGGATCGACTGATATGGTTTTTTTTTCAGGGCTGATAGCAATTATTAATAATCAAGGTAACCGATAACCACTATTTAGAACAAGTAGTAAAAATGAAACTCTCTGGTGTCAGAATTTAGAATAGAATGTTTGTTTTTTGTACACTGTGAAAATCTGTGATAAAAAAAAGACCTTATATTTTCATAGAATAACACAAACTCCAACACAGATCTTGGTTCAGTGGGGGCTGTGGGTGGGACAGCTGCATCAGAGCCAAAGGAGCATATTTATTCATATACGTTATGTATGTTTATGATGAAAAAAACGGCAGATACAGATTATCGTAAAAACATCGAATATCGGCCGATATTATTGGCCATGCCGATAATCGGTTGACCCCCTATTGCGGAGTATATTCATTGTATCTCCCACTCAGTGAATGACTGAATGTATTTCAACTTAAACTGATGATGATGTAACCACTCAACACCAAGGACTTGTTTTAAATCAGAACGGCTGATCTTTGAGTTAAAGTCCACATGTGGTGATCAGGAAAGCAGTTCAGTCACGTGTAAAAATCATCTAGAGGAGACAGAAGTAGATGTATGATGTAGATGTTGGTGGAGACAGATGTCTCTGTGGTGACCCGCCAGTGTTTACACATTTACACTAATGTTAATATGCTGCTGCATCAGATGCTGAACATCTGTCTGAACATGAGTCAGGAAGGGCTGTTGCTGCTGCCTGGAAACTCTTGACAGAGCCTGAGGCAACATGTCAGGAAACACTGATACATTTGTAACACAATCTCCATGTTGTGGGCTCGATGTGTGTTCGTGTTTGTGTATTTGTGTGCGAGTATAAAGGTCTGTTTAACAAATGGTGACACAGGGCTTCCTCCTGTTTTCATGTCGGTGTGGACAAGTCAAGGTTTGCTGATGAGTCGTAGTCACACCTACTGGATCTGTTTCCTGTCTCTCTGAGTCACATGCACACACACAGACACACAACACACATGCACGCACAACACACACACACACAGTCTTAACCCAAGACAGCCATTTAAACTTGTGGGATTCACCATTTTGGTCCCTGCAAACATATATACACCTGCATACATGCACACATCCAAACACAAACACTACCACACACACACTTAATTCCAAAACAAACACCAGCCAGCTCTGCTCCTCATTCAGAACTAACATTGATCCTTTCACACATTCGCAAGTTGTGCGTCTTTGTGTTGTGTTTTTAAAGCTATTTTTACTCACCTCCTCCCAGCTGCCCTTTAGCTCCTGCTTCCTCTGATAACACGGTCAACCCCTCTGTGTGAACAGCACATTCACTGAAAACATGCAACAGTATTCACCCAGAAAGCGACTAAAATTGCAGCGTCTGTGATGGAGGTTGGTTTGAGGTGTTTTTGCAAATGTATGTGTTTGATTCTTCTTTGATCCTCGGCTCCACATGACACCAGCACCGGCTCAGGATGTGGAGCTGGTTCTCACTAATCACAGGGTCGACAGTTTGATCCCCAGCTTCCTCTGTCTTCATGTGAAAGTGTCTTTGAGCAGGACACTCGCTGAGTCTAAAATCAGACGCTTCAATCACTACACTCTCATTTAGTGCATTGTGTGCCTACTTGTCGAGTGTATAAATTCAGTTGTAGCGCAGTGTGCACTAACTGGAAATGACAACAGCAGTGTATGTTGGTGATTGTAACTTGCCTGCCAGCTGCCTTGTTTTCTTGAATCGGAAATGAATGTTGTATGACTATCCTCGGTGCTGATGATCATAGACAGTAACTGAAGATGGACGTAGTCATGTCAACCTGAAGTAGAGTTGTGATCGGGCTCAAAATATCTGTCAGAGCCCGAACCAAGCCTGAACCATGGCGGCTGTTATGGGACAGAGTCCAACACGAGACCCAAATTTAAAAAGAAAAAAAAAAACGGA
>OMNW01010264.1:0-10551 GCA_900303245.1 Selene dorsalis
CTCAGCGAGTCGCCGGTGTTCGAGCCTCCTCCAAGCCCGCCAGACTCGCTCTCTGACCGGGAGAGCTATGCGAGCGGGTCCCTCAGCTCTCCCGGGAGCCTTAGCGGCTCTGAGTCGCCGAGTCTGGACGCTGGAAGACGTTTGCCAATCTTCAGCAGGCTGTCGATTTCTGACGACTAATGTTTTGTTTTCAAACGGATTTATGGACGGGTCTGACGTGGGGGTTGAGAAGTCAGGGGGGTGTTAGTGTGTGAGCTAGACTGCCTTTCTAATAGAGGATCCAGGTCGAGCACCCCCACACACTTCAGCATTATCCATCCTGCTAACGTGCTTTTGAGCAAGACATTGAATCCCTCCTAGCTGACCCGGCTCTGACCCCCCTGGAGGGGGGCAAGAGGAGAGAATTACACCCACAGGGATCAACAATCTTCAAACAGTTTAAAGTGTCCTTGACTTGGCATTAGTCTAGTTCTTTTCTGTATGTAATATAGCTGTATTAAAAATAGATAGCAAACAGAAGGCATTCCAGCAGTGCCTTGCCCAAGGGCTAATGGCAGCCCACTCTCCCCTTTGCTCTATCAGGCAAGCCACACTTTTCCTGGGATTAAATGTGTGTAACATGACTTGACAAGAAGAAGAGACTGTAAGCGGTTGCAGATTTCCCATCCTGCCAAGAATATGCCTTGACTCAAAGTAACATTTTTTTCTTTATCAACGTGTTTTTTCTCTTTTCTTCTCTGAAAGCTTCACCTTCCATTCCAGATCTGTCTCCTCCCAGCGCCACCCAGTGGTTCGTTTGGTTAGTCTAGTTTGTTGCTTGGTTGAAAAGCACTCTTGAGTTGGGTTGGTTTGGGGAAATCACTGCTGATGGTTGAATATATATTTTTTTAGCTGTTTTTGAGTGATTTACATAGCAGTGCATAACTGGCTATGGACTATTTAACTTATTTATTATCTTGTGAAAAAGTATAGGCTACATTGGTAATTTGTGTCCATACTGTATTTATCAAGTATGATGAAGCAATAGATCTATATTCTTTTATGTTTAAATTATGATCGCCATTATTAATCTGCATAAAGTGGAGTGTATGTTCTTTTCACAGTAATATATATATTTTGTTTTCTCCTTTTTTTTGTAACTTCGCTTGGTTATTTTTATTGTAAATGAGTAAAAAAAAAAAAATCTTAATTTAAGAGAACGTATGAGATATTTATTTCATTAATTTTGTTTCCTTGTTTACGTTATTAAAAAGTTTGCGTGATTGCTGTTCGCTCCTGAGGTTGTGTCAGTGCTGTAGAAGGCTCTTTTTTTTCTTGAGGATCCCTATTTAGATGTTTCTGTAGAATGTATACGATGTGGTTGTACAGACCGTCCAAACCTTACTCCTTTTGTTGATTTAGATCAGTCTTCAGTGACAAAGAACCCAAGTCAGATAAATTAACCAAAAAGTATTTTGTTTTCCTTCTGTTTGCACGAGGACACACTGTGATTCCAGCCACGTGCTAAAGAATGTAGCAATCCCTTGTGCCCCAGTATTATTGTGTAGTGCCTAAGGGGTTCACCATCTTGACATGCCTTAAAATTAACCAAATAAAGTATTTTTCCTGCTTGGCATCTTTTTTTATACACAAGTCGAATTGAATGTAGTGTTGGATTCTGAGGGTTTGTTTTTTTTTTTTAAGGTTGTTACCACTCTGATAAACAACCATGACCTTTCTCTAAACCCCCATTCCTCTTATTTTGGTTTCCTTTGCTTGTTTTTGTTTTGTTTTTTTGGTATTGAAATCTAGTCTGATTCTTGAGTTTGCTGGAGGGGAAAGCAGATGAACACGTTTGGTTTGTACATAGTAGGTACAGGGGGATGCGCACTATGTACTTTTGACTACTTTATCAGAAGTAAAGCTTTTTGAATGTAACAAAACGGACAAAAAGACAATGAGAGTTGTAATATTTTTGGGGGAGTCAGTTCACTACAACTTGAGTGTGAGACTGTTAACTTTGTACTGTACATTTTTTTGTAGTTCTCCCAATAAAAATAATTTTCAGACAAGTTTGACTGCTTGGCCTGTGATTTCTCCCACATTTTGAGAGCGAGGAGTCGACAGGTGTGATGAGATTGAAAATGTGATCTGATGTTGAGGAGTGTGACATCTCTGGTTCTCATATTGCCCACATAAATACGTCAGATGCCTCAGTGTGATTATAGTCTTCCTCCAGTGGAAAAACCCTGGAGACAGGAGGGATATTGGTATTGGAGCCCTGTAGCTGCCCTGTGACACAACTTGGCCTGGGACCCTGTGGGGGCTTTGAAGCAAGTGTTGGCCCCTTGTCCACAACATACAGTAAAAGCACTGAGCACTGAGTTTCCAGAGGAAGGCACGACCTGAATTCCTGTGTCCTGTCCAACGAAGGAACAACTGAGATTTTGGCACGGTCTGTGACGGGAAAAATCAGATTCGGGAAGCAACACCGTCACAAAAACTGAGAGCCCTGAATAAAACCAATTTAATATTACATAATGTGTAATGTTCTGTTGTAAACAGAGGGCAACGACATCTGCACCGTGTGAGGAATGAGGTCTGCGATTTTAAAATGGAAAATGTGCAGGAACACAGCGTGTTGCAGCCAGAGCAAAGTCAGCTGAACTGTGTTGGTGGCTGAAGCTGTAAGTCTGTCTGGGTCTTCGCCATCACAGTAAGATTTTAATCTTTTAATAAGTTGAGCGTTATGATCCCATTTTGTGACAAAAATGTACGCTGCCAGCTCTGCAAGGCTTCTCCATTCCTGGAGCACAGCAGTTTGAAATCTACAAGAAGATTTAGCACAAGCTTTGATTTATTTTAGAGAGGGGAAATGTCTGTTTGATGGATCTGCTCATTAAACAGAGACATCTGAAAAAAGACATGGTGACTTAACTGCTTTTTGTGGGCCAAAAATAGTGGGAGTCACAGGTGATTCAGTGTATTTTATAAACTCGTGGCTTTTTAAAAAAACTTAATTTGCAAAATAGCTATCAATGAGGTGAAGCACAGTAAAGAGTACACGTTCTCCTGAAACACACTGCAACAGGCTTGTAACATAACAGAAAGTGGAAATACTCAGTGATACCTTGGAAACCATCTGAAGTACAGTTAAATGTCAAGAAGTGAATGGTAAGCAACAAACTGTGATCTTTAGGCCTACAAATACACTGACTGCTGTGAAAACTCATTGGGCCTCAGTCACACCTGAATCATCCTATATGTTGTTTTACTGACTGATCTTTCAAAAAAAAAAAACATCCACGGGAAAGCTGTTAGTGTGAGTGATATCATGTTGCACTGAGGTCAGACAGGCTGAGATGGATGGATCAGCTGAGGAACTGAACATCAGCTATCAACTGAACTCATTAACCCAGCAGCTGTAAATGTGTTTCTATTATTTGTCACTTGAGCAGGTAAAACAGGGACAGTAGGGAATTTTTCAACTTACCGAGTAGTTGGGCAAACAAACATCCTTGCCCCCGCCCTGATTGGACTGTCATATTCGGCCATGTCTAGACCAAATAACAGCTGTTAATGTTATTCTCCCTTGATTTCCAGGAGCTTTTCAAAGAAAAACTCCTTTCCATGGGCCGTTCTGTAGAGTTATCAGTGGCAGCAAAGGCATTAAGAAAATAAAGGGCCAAAGACTCATGCGGTGCCTGCAGTTCACGCCAAGATAAGGCAGGATGATAAAGGCTCAGGCAAATATTTACTGTGTCCTCAGGATTTCATAATGAAGTGTTTATCAGAGCAGAGCCAAAGAGCTGCACAATGCAGCAGGCCCGCCAAGTAGGATCCATGCAGCTATGACACAGTGTGAGTGTCTGTGGGACTCAATTAACAAACCTACATATAATATTTAATTGAGTGTCCCAACGTTCATATATATATGTTATGTCTGTGAAAGGTTAACCTTTTCTTTAAAAGGATGTAGCCTGTGTGTAGTGTTGTTTGTGTGTGCACACAGGGGTCTTTCTGTTAAATGCGGTCTGGAGCTGCTACAATGAAAGGAAACACTCTCTGACTTGTGATTAGAGCAGGAAGCGTCCCACTTCCTGGCCACCACCCATTTCCACCTCTTCTTCGTACTGCTGTTTTTCCTACTCCTCCAGTTTCCCTTCTCCTCTGTAGTGGCAGCTCCTAGAAGTTACTATTTGTGCTGCTGTACTGGGAAGCGAAGCTTGTCCTGGTATTGTTTTGGCATGCTAAGCCCAGACCTGGGGTCAAGTAGTAACAGCACATACTTTTGAGACTTTGTTTCAGCCTACATGGGTGCCAGATGGGTGGCTGTTTGCCAAATAGAGAGCAGAGAGCAGAAGCTGGTCATAGTCTGTACAAAAAGCCAAATTAGAAACAGATAAGGCCTTAACCCTGCATTTCACCTCAGTTACCTACAGGTTCTGTTCTTGTTGATTTAGTAAAAAAAAAAAAAAGAGGTGATTACAGAGATTTAAGTGCTCCTCCTGTTTTTAATTAGCTGTAAATGTGACTTATAATTAAAATGAAAGTCAACTATTTCTCATTAGAACTAAAAGAGCCCAGGGCCCATAGGCACTGGTGTCATAAATCAGAGAACTGTTTCATGTCTTTCCTGTTTGCTTATCTGTGATTGCCAACTTTAAGTGGTGCTACTCTAGTTTCACAATAAAAGAATATAAAGCATGTGCCTGCGTATTTGTGTGTGAACTAGTTTGAAACCTCACTCAACTATGTGAGATCCAACTGCAAGACTCAAACAAATCAGCTGCCATATACAGCAACATTCAATTTAAAATATCTAATGATCACTAAGAATCCATTTTTTACGTTGTTACTGTATGTAACTTAATGTAATGTGAAGGCAGATGGTGTAACTTAATTTCAAGGTCAGAATAAAGCTGAAAATGTGTTCACTGATCTGAATCCACAGCCAGGAAGTGGCCTGTGAAGTCCAACCATGTTCTTTTTGAGCAAATAAACAGTATCTTCTTCCTGTAATGCATGACGAGATGAATCAGTAAGAAAAGACGCATACTCTCTCTCAGTTCAATACCACACTGTTTGTCATTACAGCTTGACTTGGTTTGGTATGACTAGGAAGCAAACTGGTCATACCAGACCATGTATAGCAAACTTTATACAGATATTTCAGATTCAGATTCAGATTCACTCTTTATTGTCCCACAGGGAAATTCATTTTCACAGTCGGTCCATACAACATTACATTTTTTTCAACTGCTAATAAGCATTGGTGGAAACTGAACTCACATTTTCAAAACTCTTAACAAAGTCTTCAAAACAGATGTCAACTGTGAATCACTTTTCATTGCTTTCACGCGGAATGCATTCAATGACCACAGTCACCAAAATTCATGAACTCTTTTCCCAGTTACTAGTCCACCACCTGCAAAACACTAAACTTTTACAGCCCATTTTTCAAAAGCTAGCACACTTTGTTCAAAACAGTTAAAAACACAAACAAAACAGAAAGATAAAACCCATTGTGCATTTCAGCTGCAAAAAATCAAATAAAAGACAGGCACATCTCACCAGGGAAGGGCAGGTGCTGAGTCAGTTATGGTATCATGACAAAAAGGATGAATGACTCACAACGCTGCAGGACTTCTTGCAGAATAAATAATTTATTGCATTGTGACGTACGTTTCGAGCTGAGAATGTTCTCGTGTCTGATGAAGAGCATACTCAGCACCAAACGTACGTCAAAACGTCTGCTGCCCAATGTCATTGGGCAGCAGGCAATTGTGGATGTCCCAGGTTAGTGTGGAGCAAACATTACAATGTGAGCTGCTGTCTTCCATGATGGTTTGTCATCATTGGTCTCATTGGACCCTACAGTACATAGAGGTCAAAGGTCAAGAAACACAGCATTTGTTGTTGTGGAGTATACAAAATGTGGTATTCAACTACTTTGTTGCAGTCTCTGACTGGTTTGCTGGTGTTGATGAAAACATGTGGCCAAAGGCAGAAGACGGGGAGTGAAAATGTTTTTTTGTGTGTGCGTCCTCTTTGTAATTTTGTAGTTTTGAGATTCTGCTTTTTTCTTTACATATTTACAGTAAAAACATTATTTTTCATAGGAACTGTAAATCACTATGGACAATACATGTACTGTAATTGAAGCAAAATGCTGTGTTGCTGATTCATTCTTGTTACAATGTACAGTAATTAAGTGTACTCAATGAAGTGCTGAGACCTTTTTCTATGATAAAATACTGATTTATTTGGAATAAAACATTCAAACCATTACATAAATGTAATATATGTAATGCTGTCTGTTGTTAGTATTTTGTAGTTCAGTGTGTTAAGAGTGGCAGTGGTAGCTGTTAACTGTTAGCAGCTTATTTTGAGACGTTTGTGAACTGTTTGTTTGGTGAGAAACAGTTTGGAGGATGTCTCGGGTAGCTGTGGCTCAGGAGGTCGCACAGGTGGAGCAGGTTATTCATTAACCGGAAGGTCGGTGGTTCGATTCCTGGCTCCTCTAAGCCGCATGTTGAAGTGTCCTTGGGCAAGACACTAAACCCACACTGATGTGTGCATTGGGTGTGTAAATGATTAGCTTCAAGTGCTGTGTCTAGCACTGCGTGAATGTGTGTGTGAAAGGGTGAATGTGACAGTATAAAGCGCTTTGAGTGACTAGAAAAGCGCTATGTAAGTGTAAGTCCATTTACCATTTACCAGACGAACTGTTTAGCTTAGATGCATGTTGGTAATGCAGACTGTGTTTAGAGTTTTGAAATAAATAGCTTTAGTATTGACCAATTCTTGTTAGCAATTGAAAAAAACTGTTAAACATACATGTGGAACATACAACATTTTATGGGCAAAGCATAACACTAACATTCACACAGGTTGCTGCCTTCTGCTGAGGTTGTTTGGAGAGTTTATGGCAGATGTGATGAAACTTTTTCCAAAACGTGTTTTCCTGAAGGTTATTTGTCTGTATCTGCTGCCAGAGGGGAGAGATGTGAAACATGGATGAAGGGGGTGGCAGGTCTTGTGTTATGCTCCGAGCTTTCCAAGTGTCAACAAGACCTGGTAGACTGGGAGTGGGGAGGGTGACTATTTTGGAGCATGATGAATTTTTGCAGTTTTTTTCTGTTTTTGACTGGCAGCATGGTGAAGTAGCAGAGTGCGCAGTACAGGAGTATTGATTCTGAAGTTGGGGTTTGATTTACAGGGACCTGAGTGTGCAGATGGCATGTAGCCTCTTCTGGCAGCATTTGTGGATGGGATGGATCTGTGGTGTGTTGGTTAAAGTTTAGTTTATTTCATTTATTCATACCTGACTTTTCATCATTTTCATGATGTCTTCTGTTGCATCACAGTGAGTATGACACATGAGACCTAAACAGATTTTATCACAAAAGTTCAAAAGGAAATAAACATAAATCATCTCAGCAGGAAACAGTTTTGTTTTTTCTCACCTCCTTCTTACACTCCTCTTGCCATCAATTAAGTCAACAAATGATGATGTCTTCAAAACTGCACTCATCAATATTTTTGGTATTATCAACAAATCACACTATACGTGATGTGAAAGATGTCTCTGGTTACAACCTCACTCCCTCTTTTTTAACAACAAGGTAACAAGGTACAACAATGTAAGCCAAGTTAAGCTACAGTGCTCTGATGCTGAATAAGGTTATGTAGTTTGCCCAGTGGATTTGAAGTCTGGTGATGGTCAGAAGTGATGGGGCGGGGGGGTGGAAACATGAGGAGAGGAGGGGGTTGCCTGAGGCTGGTCACGGTCAGCTGCCGCTGCTTGGTCCACCATGTTTCGCTCCCCTCAACGCCTGCCGAGCTGTAAATATTTACAGATCATCTTGTGAGGGGCCCGAGTGTTTACCACCAATGCTTGTGGCTCTTCAACATGTGGTGTGTGTGTGTGTGCGAGTGAGTGTGTATGAGCAATACAGAAGATATGCATCTCGTAGTCTTTATACTGTATAAACCCTCAGCTGCATGTGTGTGTCGGATGAGGTATTTCCCTCAGTCTGTCCACAGTTTACTAACACTGGCCCTTGGCTCTTGTTCAGACCCCAACTCTGAGCTTAACAAAGAGCACTAATGAGAAGACAGGCAGTCATACCACACTCTGTCTTCTCTGACCCCTGCAAATGACAGAGAGAGGAAGATGGGAGAAATGTTTGTTGACCTCACCCCACCCTGTATACAAGGCTGTGGCTCTGACATCACATCTTTGTGGGTGGAACATTCTCATAAAACATGTTTTCTTCACTCCTTTCTAAATGTAAATAATACAGATGGTGTAAATCCTGTAAGGGCCCAGTTACGCCATTTTTAGGTAAGCAGCTCTGTATAAGGCTGGGCACAGTGGTATGTAGACTGCAGTACACACACACACACACACACACACACACAGCTGCTTTATGTCAGAGGTCAGATTATAGTTGGATACTCTTTAATCTACTACTGACACACTAAACCTACCATGCAAGAAAGGAGGCAGCACAGAACAAGTCCCAAACTCATGCATGAAAAAAATAATTATCCCTTGATGCACGAGGTTAGAAAAATAACATGCAGGGACTGTCTGCATCAAGTGATAAGTAGAGTTTGCCGTAGTAAAAAGCAAACACACATGAGCCCTCACTGTCCTCTACATTACATTAACATAAATCTGCCCATTGTTTACAGTTCCCACACTGCTCTGTTAAAGATCTCCAGCTGATTAAATGAGTGTAAAGTGTAACAAGTGATTCCATACAAAGCATGAGGACGTCACTAAATGAACGATGGGTATGAACATGATATGACTGGTATGCTATGACTTTGGAAGTCACCAGTAAGTTGGGTGAGACTGAAGTTGTGTTTCTGATTATGTAAGTCTGACATTCACTCTCCTTTTAGCTCAAATGCTAACAAGCTTTTCTGCTACTAGCTAGCTCTAGACTGTTGTGACAAGTTCTCTTTATACATCCATTGTTGTGACAAGATGTCTGAATGCACTGAGCCCAGCAATGGTGTGTTTTATTGCTTGTGAATCCAAGTTTCATTTGTTAGTTTTTTTTCTTAAATGTTACATATGCTAAAACACACTCACAGTAACATGAGAGTCCTTCATGGCTGCTTGCTAATCTTAGCCACTATCAGCTAGTGGACATACCAGACCAACTGAGGATACAGTATCAGGGTGTGTTTTGTGTTGTTATGAATTCAACTTCTCATAGACAAAAGATAAGATAAGATATTCTTTTATTTGTCTGACAATGGGGAAATTTTCAGTATTCCAGCAGCAAACTAAATGAAAAAAAAAAGAATGGAGAACAGTAAATAAACATAATGTGATAAAAAAAAAAACAATATTTGTAAATACACACGCATTTATATCTATCTATATGTAATAAGCTGTGGTGGCATTAAGTACAGATTTTAAATACAGATGTAATCTTGGTGCAGTAGCTACAGTAATGAATAGATTGTCAGATTGCCAAGGTGTGATGTCTCATGGGAGCAGTGTTGATTGCATAGTCTAACAGCCTGCCATATTACTTCTTCAAACAACTCTGGGTGAGAAGTGTGTGAAGGAGTGATAAAATCTGCTCTGGCCCTTCTTATAAAGTGCAGTAGTGATGTCTGTCCAGTCCAGTTTGTTATTGAGGTGAACACCCAAGTACTTGTAAGATGACAGCATTTCAATGTCCACTCCCTGGATGTTCAGAGGGAGTCCTGAGACCTCACATACCAGGATAGTCCAATATCCAGGATACAAGATGATGGTCCACTCTGGTGTGTTAAAGAGTGTGTTCAATGTTATTTCATCATTTAGGCTGAAATGGAGCCCAGCAGAAGCAACACTAAACGTCCATCTATAACACTACTTTCACAGATTAGCAGCTTTGAAAACAGATCTGAACAGTGAACAGTTCACATTCCTGTGTACAAAGAAAAGGAGCCTGAAAATAACAACCACTATCTTTGCTATGTGTTGTTCACTCTGCCTCTTTGCAGGCCAACATGACTGTGGTGGACTCTGAAACTGAACGGATGAAGGACAGGGCACACAGACATGTTTGTAAAACTTTGCGTGTCCTATCAAGTATAGTATAAAGGGCTTTACTTGGACCAAGGAAGTATCTGTGAGATGAGAGCTTGGGACTAGTGAATGCTGGGAGTGTGTGATGACATCACGCCTACTAACACTTTCTGACCAATGGCACGGAAGACAGAGGGAGCCACATATGAGATCTAGGCCATGATGAATGAAGTTCCATGGTCAGTGCTGTGGTTTGAGAGTGAGCAGAGAGTAAGAGAGAAGGGAGTATGGTAATTAGTGACTTAACTGACAAGAAAATATTTAATTTGGGTGTTTATTTGGAGAGGGTCTTGGCAGTGAGCATGTGCCTGACTTCTTTCATTTCCCCTATTACTCAGTAAACACTTTTCAGCATGGAAGAGAATCCCTGAGGTCAGTGTGTGCAGGTTTGTGTCCCTCCGTTCATGAGTGTGTGTGTGTGTGTGTGTGTGTGTGTGTGTGTGTGTGTGTGTGTGTGTGTGTGTGTGTGT
>OMNW01010264.1:10909-25026 GCA_900303245.1 Selene dorsalis
TCGCGATGAAAAGACGATTAATCTCTCAGCGCTTAAACCACACAGCATTCAAAACTCATTAAAATATACGTATAAAGTTGAGGATGTGAGACGTCCCCAGAGCAGAGCGAGCGGCTCCAGGTGATGTTTTTAAAATCATGATCAGTGCTGTTGAACTGGATTCGCTGTTTGTTTTAAAGCTTCATCTTTTACTCTTCAACACAAACCTCTGAGGAGCTCATCTACACCCGCTGTGTCCTAAAAATGAATCCATGTGTCCACTCGGACTTTTTTAACTTCTGTTTCATGTTTGTTTTATTTCATGTGCTTTGTTCCTTTGAATGAAACACACACACACACACACACACACACACACACGCTGCAGGAACACACTCCGTCTGATGTCCATGATCTTTGATCTGTAGTGGGAACTAAAATAATAATAATAATATAAGTGCTAACATTAGATGTGGTAATGCTCTGCTCTCTTTATTGTCAAGGGCATTGTTGTTGTTTTTTTTGCATGAAAGTTGCTTTTTATAAATAAAGTTATTTTATTCGCACATTTCTCCGCTCACTTTTCTTTTTGTTTTCAGCTCAAACGTTTCATCAGAAGCTCCACTTAAACACTCGGTCAATCAGTGAAAGGCTCTCAGCTCTGCCTCCAGTCTGCCGCTCTGTGTGTGTGTGTGTGTGTGTGTGTGTGTGTGTGTGTGTGTGTGTGTGTGTGTGTGTGTGTGTGTGTCTGTGTGTGAGTGAGTCAACGTAGATGTTCATGCACCCGTTCTGCTTGGGGTAATTACATATAATCATCCAAAATGTTTATACTGTACAAATAGCATAACTATGCTCAGTGAGTGGCTGTGTAGGATGGATAGAACTGGTGTTGTGAATGAGCCTGGCCATTCCGTGATTACCCAAAGTTGAAGACCAGGCTAAAATTGTCATTGAGCAAAACAGAGAGGCTGCTAACACACTTTATGACCACCAAATCCATAGTGCACTAAACATGCTCTATAATGTGCAAATCACACTTTAAAATTTTAAACTAAAGCTTCTTCCACAAAACGCCAACCAGTCCAGTGATGTTACCTATTAAACTGTACACACCTTCCCTATGATAATTATGTTCAATTATATTTTAATGATTATTAGACAGTGCACTATGTTTGCACCACTGCATGACTTACTTTGCATTTTCTTGCCAATCAGAGTATGAAGTATGTGATGTGTCACTCCCTCTGCATCATTCAAATTTAATCACAACATTATGTTTCTCTCAGATTATATAAATGGGACTTGGAAAAGTTTTAGAGCTTCAACACTCACATTTTTGGTGTCATGCTAGCATTGTGGTTCTTGGAAGGACAGCGTTGGCCTGTCACTCCACCATTGTGGTCCACACTGAAATATCTTAGCACGGCCTAGATATCAGTAGTCCTGATTCCTGATGATTTTGGTGAACCCTTGACCTTGAAGCCTATATAAACAAAATGTCCCTCTGTTCTGCTCGCTGTTGTTGCTGCACATCATCCAATACTGTCTGTTTTCATGTGTGACAATGGTTTTGATGGTCACTGACTGTGGGAACTGACTCAGTGACTGACTAACTAACTAACTGACCTTCCTTGACCATGGGGTTTAGATTCTTGGTTTTAGTGAAATGTTTCATTCATGCTTCCCTGATGTTTTGACCTTTTATCAAGTCAGGATTTTTTAACTTTGTTACTTTGGTTGAGTACACATATAATGGCATCTTTAATCAGTACAGGTGGTCAACATCGTAAACGTTATACCAAAATGTAAGCATGTTAGCACTGTCTTTTTGAGCACAATAGCCTACTGAAATTTACATATACTTAAAACATATTGACAATTCATGTAATGTAAAAAAGAAAAAATGAATCTTTTGAGTACAAATGATCATTTGTACTGATTGTCTTTTTACATGTGGTTATTATGTATCACTTATATATCCACTGCACGTCTGCACGTCCTGGGTGAAGGATCCCTCCTCTGTTACTCACCCTGAGTTCTCTTGTTTTTACCCTGTTAAGTGTTTTCTTGGGAGTTTTTCTTCAGTCCATGTGAGGGTCTAAGGCAGGGGTCGGCAACCTTTCGCATTTAAAGAGCCGTTTGGACCCATTTTCAACAAATTAAAAGCCACTCAGAGCAGCATAAACATTTCAAAAATTTTATCAAGGTATGTTTACTTTTTATCATGTCATGTATAAGTCATGGTGGAAAAAACCTGACGTGACGCATGCATATTTTGATCGACAAAAAATTAAAACAAATTCTATTTTAATGTCACAAGAGCACCTCAATCTCCACAGAAATGATTATTATAACAAAAAAACTAAATAGATAAAATAAAATCAATTTCAATTAAATGGCCATTATTTATTTACATTATCTTTTTCCAGAATGAGCTCACCCTCTCACCTCTTTGCCACAGCAAAGAGGTGAAAAAGCCGCATGCAGCTGTGGAGCCGCAGGTTGCTGACCTCTGGTCTAAGGTCAGAGGATGTTGTAATGGTGCTGTGTAAAGCCCTTTGAGACAAACTGTTTGTAAAAATGGGCTTTACTTGTCTTGCCTTGCTTTAGTAGGCTCTCCATAAAGCAACAAGATGAATGCTCATACATAAAATGATTTAAAAAAAAAAAAAAAAACAGGGTTTGGGGACTCTAGAGTTATGAGTTCAGAACGTCTTTGAGGTCTGATCTACATCTGGCAGAAAGTTCAAGGGGGCTGAGGGTCATCTAGTCCCGGATGTGGGGGCTGGTAAGGCAATGTGTGCTAACAGAAGGCGTAGGGGTGTTGGTCATTAATTCTCAGTTAGTTGTGGTGCTCTTAGTCACATCCATATTTCATAACTGTGGCTGTGAAACAAAAGCTATATGTTGATATAATCGACTGTCTAGTCAGAGGAACTGAGTGTTTGTGTGTTTTCACTAATGATGTTTTTCTTTCTCTTTCTAATGTATTCCAGTTTTTTCCACTGAATTCATTAGATTGCCATGTTTCATTTTTCAACACAGCCAAATATCTGTTCTTTTCCAGGCAGACTGATTCATCATACTCATGCTATGGTGAAAGACACATGTGGTGTTAACAGTAATGTGTAGGTGAGACTGTGTGTTTCTCAGTTTACTGGAAACATGTTCTGTAACGCCTGTCAGCTGTGTGGGGATCAGACCTGAGACCATGAGGTTTCCAGTAGACTTATGAGACGTTCGCACTAGGTGGCATGAGTTGAGACAAGATGTTTGAATGCAATCTGAAGAGAAAAAAACATCTATTTGAGAAGGGGAAAGTTTTGGGATCATGAGACCAACATGGTAACAGTGACATAAGAGTCAGGACCTGACTCTTAAGTCACAGTAGGTCCAGTCAGTTTCCATTGGTTTCAAGAAAGTGCGTCAATACCTAAGAGGATCCAAGTTGTCAAGCTGCAGGAGAAACAAGAAGCAAATAAAAAAGTTTGAATTATTAATGGTATTGCTGCTTTTCTCCATGTAGGATCTGTTCAATCTGAATCCATTTTGAATAGGATCTAATTATCCATGTCCATGTAGTCAGTGATGGGACGGTTGATGCACGGCTGATGACAGCTTCCATAATTAATTGATGATGTAATATATTTTTTTTTTGTTTTGTTTTAAGTAGATTTATGCAAGTTTAGTTACATTCAGATTAGAGATCTTAATAGGGTTTTATAGCACCTCTACATAAAAACAAGCTGATAAAGCTGCTAATGTTATTTGACTTTTTACTTCAATCAGTTACTTGTTGCGTGTTTGCGGCTGGAGCACCAACTGCCCCAGGACTGCAGAGCTCTTGTGACCCCAAAAGCGTGTCTCAAGTGGCCCTCATCACAACAGACTGTTATGATGATGGCCAACATCTAGTTTGACACTCTGAAATTTCAGTTTAAAAATGAAACTGCATATTTCATAAATTAAGTGAAGGTGAAGAAGGCAACAGTCATATGTCAGTCTTACATCTGCGTCAACCATTAAAACCCAGCTCAGTCTTTATAACTGTTTGCATCCGTGTCCATCTGCAGGGCCATATATCAACCTGTGTTTGCCTCACATACTGGAGGTCTTGGCTGTGTTTGCAGGCTGAAGGATCTAATGTTTGGCAGCCCTGGCCATGTTCACAAACTCAGTGTTAGACATTTTACTCAACAGACCGACCTCCTACCCCCCTCCACTCTCTCCATCCATCCCCTGCCGATGTGTTGCAGACAGATGTGGGTCCTGGATCTGCAGTAGCCAGCCGCCCTCCCATCAATGCTTCCTTTAAGGGTAAGTGGAGCTGAGCTGAAGCACAGACCACCTTTATCTAGTACTCTCAGGACACTCATTCATACTCCAGAAAGCGGGAGCTATCTGAAGCAACACACAAACATACATACACACACACACACAAACATGCAAAGTGTATGTGTGTACTTACTTGTTCAAACACCATCGGGGAGCAAGAAAACACTCCTGTGCTCATTTGCAGACTCCATATGTGCATCTGTGTCTGTGTGTGTTTTGCATCTGGGACTAGGCATACACACACCTCTGTTTGCTCTAAATAAAGATAGGTTTCATTTTATAAACAAACTCATGTTTATTTGAATGATCAATCTCAAACCTGTGCTTGTGTGCAGGCATTCAGGGGTTTGGTTTTTTTGGTGGGCACGGTGTGGCCACTGCTCCAAGATGGACAGCAGATGATGTTGGCTCTTTCCCATGAAGTTCATAGTCAGATTTCTTAACGATGCATTTCACTTCAATAAGAAAGAAAGAACGAAAGACATAAGTTTTCAAAAGATGATTCAGAGCTGTCCTTGCACATCTTCTCTGTTGAGTTTGTTTGGGTTGGACACACACAGTGACCCACTAACACAAGCACAAACATGCCTCTGTTGTTACTGTGGCAAATGGACCCAACCTAAATAATCTCTTATTTAAAAAGTTGAGTCATCTGAACACAGAGGCACAATGGTCTCACACAAAACAGAGGAGCAGAGGCTACTAGTGGGGAAGAAATGTGTCCTAAAATAAAGGCAATATATATTCTCTCTTTTCTTTTTGCCGATCATATTTTTTTATCCACTAATTGTTCTTATTGTCATACAAATCCATCTTATGCTGCAGATGCTAAACTTGAGCTAAAATAAGATCCATTTCCTTTCAACTGTTCTGTTCATGTTAGCTAAAAATGTTCTGAAAATTGAATCCAAGCCTAAACCAGAGACTGGTGCCAGTTGATTAGCTGGTGCAGGCGCAACATGAGAGCATTTTTGCGTGTTTTTATGCTAATTGACTGTGATAATGAATACAATGACAGATGGTGAGTCATTATGCCCGAAGTGTTAAGACTGCTTGACCTAAATTACAATCTGTCTCTTTTATTCCCATGTGCGTGTCACTATAGTACAACACATCCGTTATTTACCCAGGGCCAGACCTTATGCAACATTCATTTCCAAGAGAGACTGTTTTGGAAATTCCTTAACCCCATTTACTGAAAGTGAGGCCAGCAGAAAGTCACAGGTGTCTCATCAGAGAAACCTGATAAATGCAACAATGATTACAGTTTCCCCTTCAGTTATTCAATCACAACTACAACATAAACTATGTATCCGGAGGTATTTCCGCTCCATGACATAACAAACTACAACCTTAGTTATGGCTGCCACAGCTGTCAACTTTCCATTGTTGCACGGGATGTAAAAGTTTAAAAAGATAACAGCAGCATACCACTCAGTAGTCTTGGTAATGTGCCTCTGTGTCACTCAGTCACTGCCTATGGCGATAATTAGCAACTAGCAATAATCAGTTCAATAATTAGGGGTCTGGCACAGGGAGTGCGTACAGCCAGCATGTGATGGGGAAAGTGTTGGATTTCTGAACTCATCCTGTTTTGCTGGATTAGCTAAATATATTCAATCTAATACACTTTTAAACCTTGAAGCTTTAAAAATGAAGACTAATCCATGTGTTTGACAAATGTAACACTATCACAGGTGATGATGATAAATCCAATGAAGAACAGAGCTGCTAATAGCCACTAGTACTAACTACTACCATGTGCTACCATTAACAGTTCTTGTCTTCTTTGTTTTCTTTTTGGCTTTGGAAACACTTTTGAAAAGAGACAAAATGATGTAGACATGCAGAATCAAGTTCTTTGTAGAGCCTCATGTACAGTATGCTGCTTCAATGTGGAAAATCCAAAGCTTTTCAAAAGCCTGTTATGTCAAGCTGAGTGGTGGTTTAATAGTCACTATCTGAGAGAGCCGAGTGATCAGAAGCTGGCCACCTCCAGCTGGAGCCATTCATAAGCATGTATCACTGAAATATTATTGATGGGAGCACACATGACACCCTCCGTTCCTCGTACCCACACTGAAATCCCCAAAGACTGCAGCTCTCCAGAGGAAATGAGATGTTTGAGATCTTACCAATGATAAGTTTGGAAACCTGTCACTGTGTGTTTACAGATTCCTACTGCCTTCAGCATGGCAAGAACTTTCAATATAAATCCTTTTCCATTGCTGCTGTTTATTAGAGGACCAATAGATTGACTGTGTATGAAAAAAAAAAGTTTCTTTTTTTCAGTCCCAGAGAAATGTATGAAGTCATTCATTAATGGCCAGTGTGTTTTAGCCACTCTTCGGGCTCTGGATTAATTCCTTGTCAAACATTTTGGCATGTGAATTCATATTCATAGAAGTAGTTTCCAGCACTGAGGTTGAAACTTACTGTTGGTCTCTTTAAGGCTTTCCAACTGAGGCCAAGAGGCAAAATGTGTGAAGACTTTGTGTGAGAGAAATACGGTGGAGCTACAGAGGAGATTACCTGAGCAGGGTTAAATATCTGAACTATGTCATGAGTCACTACTGTAAAACGTAGATAGTCATGTCAGATATAGGCTTTCTGCTGATACAATAGATGTTATGCAGTTGAAGAAGAAGAAGAAGAATTCAATTCAGTACAATTCACGTTGTTAAAGTGCTACAGTGCCCAAACAAAATGCAGATTTACCTATGAATAAAATGAATAAGGGCAATCACTCAAAGAGAAAAAGTGCAAATTGCAGTTCATCTTAAACAACAGTGCAAAGGATGTTCTTGTGGCACCAAATGTTTGTAAAACTGTCCAGGTCATTTGTCATTTGAGTCTGCACCTGACGTTACAGTGCCAGAAGCTGCCTCCTGACCTGCTTTGTCCTCCATTTTGTTTTTCCCGGACACATATACTGCCAGCTTCACTTCACCTAAAATAAAATTCAGGAGCTGCCACTTTTTTTTTGGTTTACTCTCCTGTACCTGCACCATAAATGAACTTTGTACTGCAAAATGTTTCATTAAACAGATTAAAAACATTTGTTAAAAGAGTGAAGAGAACTGTGAGTCTCTCACACTCGCTAAAAACATGAAAAATGGTCTCACGCAGGCAACAGAATGGGCTCTGATTTGACACAGCAGGATAAGCAACGGAGGTAAAAGCGTTTGAGGTGATGGCACCGTGTAAAATCCTCTACTGGAGGTCGGCTGTTCTTTTTTTGAGGGGAGGTTTATATAGAACTCTCCACGGTGGACCCGCTCCAGCTCCTCTCAGCCTGCCAGTCCACGCAGAGGGCACCCTGTCACACAGTTCCTTCCTGTTTAGCACTTTGACGCAGTTTTTGCAGAGGGTTCTGTCAGTTGTACAGGCTGAGCTTCTTGGGCTCTTTGAGGAGAGGTCCACTCTGGGACTGGATCTCTGTTGTCAGGCTCAGTCCCGCGGCCACAGTCCATGAGGAGGCTTCTCTTCCTCCCAGAGAGCCTCTGCCTCCAAATCTCCAGGACTTTCTAAACCATCCTGGTGGACTGGATGCCCAGCAGAGAGCCCACAGCCTGGGAATCCGTCATTGCGGCCCCCGCGGTGTCTACTACCTGCTTGAGGACCAGGGTCTTCGTTCAGCACAGTGTGGCTCCACTAGGATCAACCATCATTCAACCAGGGAAAACACTTTTTTACAGAACGCCAAGCAAAGCTTTCTAGGAAAACAAGTAGTCACAGACAAAACATTAACACGTAGTACAAAAGGCAGAATCACAAAGAGGAATTTCAAAACAAGAGTTTCTGGCAGGTTTATTGTAGATCTCAGAAGAAGAAACCTACCAACTTTGTTCACTTAACTCCTGCCCCTTTGTACCCCTGGTTGCAACACTGACCTACATTCCCGTCTAAACTGTGTGTGTATGTGTGTGCGCCTGTTCACATGCACGTTTGTAAAACGATAAGAGGCGCAGATGGTCACGTTGCTGCTCTCCATCAGGTTCAATGGGACTAAGTACAGCACTGTACAGCACTGTACAACTGGGCCTCCCATAAACACATGTAGTACTGTGGGTATTGACTCACTAATACAGTAAGCCTGTGCCTTACAAACAGAAACTACATATGATGAAATGTACAAGGAGGACTCATGTGACCAGCATCAGTGGGAACTACTATGAGAAATGAAAGGAAATGATGTAATCAAATTGTTAAGATCATATACAGTCATTTAGAAGAGTGTATGATCAGATTTCACCCAAAAGCATTATCAGGATTACATTCTACTCACAGCCTCAACAATTTTAAGTAGCTGATGGCTCATGAATAGACTCAGCTTTTCATTAAGGACTATTAGACAAACACAGCATTACACAGAAGAACTACGTTCACACTAGTACTAGATCCCCAACGGTGCAACAACATGTTAAAGCGTTTAAATTCCTCTCTCTTGCCCCGGGTGTACACAGAGGAATCTCAGGCCCATCCAATAAAACTGAGTGTGTTTGTTCAACTCCTGACTACTAAGGGCTGCTTTTCACATTACCAAATACTGTACATTCCTCCAAATGGTAAACACATCCCCATCTCCCTCTGCCTCTCTCTCTCTCTCTCTCTCTCTCTCTCACACACACACACACATACAGAAGCTAAAATACTGCTGTGTTTGTGTGTGCTGGTGTACAGCACATAAATCCTGTGAGTCACAGATAGCCGCTGAGATAACAGTGGTAGTGAGCGTCCAAATGAGTGTGTGTGAGCACATGTGTGTGTCATTAGCACTAAATGTCACCCAGCCCACCTGAGGACTCAGGTAGGAAACAGCTGGTACCACGTCGCAACATCTGTCAGCCGCGCCAAACACACCCTGTCTGTGTGTATATTTGTGTGTGCAGAGGGGTTGTATGACTGTTTGTTTACCCGTCAGTGTTAACCTCTGACACCCTTTCCACCCCCCTCACCCCACTCGAGCCACACAAGTGCAAGACCTCAATAGGGTTTGGGGTTAAAGTCATATTTGCCCTCAGGCCCTGATACTGCTATCAGCTGGAGTGTGTTTGGTGTTTGGTTTGCATGTTCCTGGCAGCTGAAGGTTCACCTCAGAAGGAAGAAGCTGTGCATAAATATTATAGTGACTGTGATAAGATAATCTGTCCATAAAATAATTTTTTGTCTCTAATGAGGTCTGATCAAACATTCTTGCACAGTGGTTTGCACAGTCATTGAAACACTGCCTGGGGGATGATCATTATTCTTCCAAAAGATATTCCCTCAGTGAGTATTTCAGTGGTGGAGGTGGAGAACACTGATGGCTTAGATTGTGTGTAGATTACAGGAGCTCAATGGTCCACAATTAGAATGCTCTTTCAGTCACATGTTGTAATTAAACATGGCAATGGTTGAATGGGGCCAGGCCATTTTAGACAAATTTAGGCAATTCTACACAACAAGAGACAGAATAGGAAGACAACAAGGACATCAGCATTATGTGTCCATTGCATATGTCCATTTTACATTAGCTGAAGTTTGAACTCTTAACCTCTGATACCAAGAACCATTATCTAACTCTTGGAGCTCATTGGCTAGAAGCGGGACCTGGTGTGTGGCGAGGCGAGTCGAGCTGTGTAGAGCTGTAACTGTATAATGGAAAATGGACTAAGCCAGTCACCATGGTGACAGCAGCTGTCACAGCGGATTTCAAATTGTCAAAAAGTCAAAAATTCTGTTATCAAGACAAAAATCTGATAATACATATGTTGCATCTTGACAGCA
The DNA here is from genome assembly GCA_900303245.1 of Selene dorsalis. Classification (NCBI taxonomy): domain Eukaryota; kingdom Metazoa; phylum Chordata; class Actinopteri; order Carangiformes; family Carangidae; genus Selene; species Selene dorsalis. Next base: position 20,990 of record OMNW01010264.1, read on the forward strand.
TGGAAATGTTGGTGATTTGTTTTTAACGATAGATGTTTTGCTTCATAAGTGAAAATCTGATGTTTAAAAATACCATTCTTACATTGACTGCAATTGTTCCCATGAGAGCAGAATTCAAAATGTTTTCAAAAATTCAGTTTTGAGATAAAATTCTGATATTTGCCAAACTTCATCAACCACGACTCCAAAATATTGTAAATTTTTTTCAGGAAGATTGAAAATGTATTTATCAAGAATGGGCTGCTATATGTTTACAGTACTGTTTACAGTCAAATGTTTTCATGAACTGCAGGCTCAATTTTTCAAATATCAAAAATCTGGGTGTTACCTTTGTGGAGGACAGTCTGAAGAGACAGTGCAGCAAATTTGGTGTCAACTGAGCAAAAGTTGTGGGACAAGAAAGGTTTAATACGTTTTACAGTTTTTGAAAAAAAAAACAAACTGAGAGATGGACTTGAAAATTTGAATTTGATTTAATTGTATAAAAGTTTCTAAAGTATCGGGGCTACATTTTGGTGAAAGTTGTAAAACTGTAGCACGTACGGTTGATTTGTTAGGATTTTTTTTTGAAGTTGTTAAATTTAGACGCTTGCTGTTCTGGCAGTAGTAGTGCAGTAGTGCTGAAACTGTAAAATCAATGACAATGCTCTGAAACATTAACCCAGTGTGCAGCCTTGACCCTGACACTTTAACAGTTCAGATACTGTTCAGACATTTACAACTGCTATGAAGTGTCAGTTCACGAAAACCACAAACACATATATTTCATCACGTTATCTGTGATGATAGTTTCACTTCTACTTAAGCATTTTAAATATCCAAGTCTACCACAGCCTCACTGCAGGAATCAGTTCAATCTTAATTGCTCTGTTTTTAATTTAATTTTAATTTTAATTAAAAAAAACAAAAAAAAAACAGTTTTATTAAACTAATTTTCATCATTTATTTAATTTTGATCCAGACAAAGTTAGATGAGGGGAAGGACAGGCTCTAAACTTCAACTTGACCCCAGATGTAATTTTCTCAGGATGTATGTATAAAGTTCCCATTCTTACAGATGTATGATGGGAAATAAGCATGTATCACATGCTGGTTCACAGCGTCTCAGAGCTCTCTCACAGCTCTGTCACGTCACCATGTATTCAACTGCTCTTTGAAAACAACACCGCTTCCATTCAGTATTTATCAGTGCATCAACAGTCAGGGGAACACATGGTTGTCCTCACAGTGCTGTGTTCTCCCTCGATCATATTTCATCCTGCATCTCTTTCCTATTCTGTCCCCACATCCTGAGAAAGAGTCTATGTGGTTGCAGAAAATGGTTCTATAGGCCTGGAGCAGAATATATGATTATTATACAGACTCCTTTTAGAAAGACAAACAGGTTATACAAGTTGTTCATCTGATCTGCTTTTTTGTTTAAAAAAGAAATGAAGGTCATTATAATGAACATATTGAGCCCCTCTCAAAACCAAAGAGCCACTGGTGTTTGCTTAATACCTGGCTTCATACTGTCGAAGAGATATTTGGGTTTAAAATGAACGGCTTGCTTTTTCTCACCATGCTCCCTATTATTTTGGACCAGTAGTGTGTGTGTGCGTGCGTGTGTGTGCGCATGTGTGTGTATGTGTGTGTGTGTGTGTGTGCATGCATGCATGTGTGTGTACTTTTTAAGGCACAAGACTTTGAAACAACTATTTTTGTTGGTTTTGTTTGAATGTTTGTCTGTGAGTGGGAGAGAATGTATGTTTTCCTTGTGTGGTTTTCCTCTGACTTTGGAGGACTAGCCTCAGCCTCCTTCTCCATCATTACAGCAGACAGAATGGGATGGAGACAGAGAACATTACATATAAATTTATGAAGAAATCTTAGGAAGTGAGGTTTTCAGTGCACTCCAGCTCACAAGTCTGTCTCAGCACGAGTGACCATGATGTGTAAGTGTTGCTGTGCCTGAGACCTTATTGTTTTTTAAGTATTAGTGTGGAAGTCTGCACATTTTGCTAGACAAACAAGTTATATGCTGACACTGATTTCTGGAGCTACATTGTCTTATACATTTCAAAACACACACACACACAAACATATACTACTTTGGTACTTATTTATCTTTACACTGTGTCAATAAGACAGTAAAAATCTTCAGACATGAATTATTAGCTAGTCAAACCTCAGACAGATTTAGGGTTTCCAAGGTGACACACGCTGTCTTTCACAGCAGGTGGTAAAGAGCCTAGAGAGTTTGTGCATGTGTGTGTGCTTGGGGTCAGGGAGGTCAGTGGGTGGTGGCTTGGATTCGGTCATGCTACTATTTAGCCGTAGACCGTGTGTTTAAACTATGACAGCTGCTAATCTCTGGTCCCGATGGCCACTGACAACCAGACTGACTTGAAATAGAGGGGTTTGTGCACAGGCCTGTGTATGCATGTGAAATTTCGTCCTTCAAGTTTACATGCATGAACTTGAACATGTAAATTGATACAGAAGAGGGCCTCTCTTAAGTGCATGGTGATATACTTCCTTTTCCCTTAGCATAGCTGTGGGTGATATGATCTGCATGTGCTAATGACCCAGTCAGATAAATACACAGAACAGATGCAGATATCCTACCTATATCATCAGCACTCATACTCTTATTGATCAGTGGTGCAGATACATGCATTCACCAAAGCTGAACTAACCCTGTTCTCATGGATGTATTTATCCTCACATGTTATCAGAGATGACCAAGGCATTGTAGTATTTGATAGCTTGAAGAAAAATAAAAAACTTTTTCTTTCTTTAATTCCTTAATCAAATTAGCACATCAAAACTATTTAGCAAATATCTGACACCAAACAGTTTAGGCAGGCTTAACAAGACAATGCAGGTAGCACCATGAAGTTCCATAGTGGTGCTGTGATTATGTGATTTTTCATGTATGCAACAGGCACACAGGTGGGTAATCAGATAGCTGAGAGCCACTAGACTCAGCCCTTATGGTAATATATCATTCATATCTTGGATTCCCTAGGTCCATATTAAAACTCAATGACACAGTTACTTAACTGCTACAATGTAGGTCACCAAATCTACTACACAGTTAAAAGCAGGAGTTTTGCTCTAGCTCTTTACCCACAACACTTTATTTCTATGCTTATTCAGCACAGACCCCAACGACAGCCTAAGTATATAGTATGTATGTTCCTCTCCCACTGTCTCCATGTTATCGGGCCTCTACATGACGTGTCTGAGTGACTGGCATGAGTGGGGTGACTGAGTTCACAGTGTGTGTGTGTGTGTGTGTGTGTGTGTGTGTGTGTGTGTGCATGAGCGAAAGAGAGAAGGATGGATAGAAGGAGAGATAGACAGGACAGCCAGGGTTGGCTGACCACAGAGGAATTCTCCCTGCAGGCCTCAGGGCCCACAGCTGATCACAGCACATGCTAATGTGTATACACACACAGTTGCACACACAAGAACACCACCACAGTCTAACATAGCAGAAACACATCTTTTACACACACATATCATTTAAAGACTTCCCTGAAATCCATCAGGAGTTATATGTGACTGGGCTTTTTCTCTCTCCCATAACCACACACATGCACGCATGCACACATGCGCACGCACTCACTCATACACACATATCTGGTTGAGATGCACACATACACACTTTGTTTGTCTCTTTCCTTGGGGAACATGGTGTCACAGTCAAATGACATAGAACTTTGTCGCACACATGACATTGCAGTGTGGAAGTAGGTCAGACAGTATTTGCAAAGTACAATGTTTGCTTTAAAGTGTGGAAACCAGACGGGTGGAGTCAGGCCAGGACAGTTGTTGTCAAATGCTGTCAAATTTAGAGAAATACACAATGTTGATTTTGCCCTGAAAGGCCAATGCACTTTTCTTATCCAGTGTTAGTTAACGTGTTAATCAGTCACAGTGTGTGATGTCCGTAACAGTGGTTTTCAACATGAGATGAGTCAACTGGTTAAATATAATGTTGCACATATTTCTAGCTGAAAACAGACATCACAGTGTGGGAAATATGCCTT